>JAVJIF010003092.1:0-210000 GCA_038442645.1 Agave tequilana
CAAAAACAAGATATTTAAAACTCTTTTTAAGCATAGTGTGTATGGATATGATCTACTACACAAACATGGTGAAATATCTATGTTTTTTGCACATTAAGCTCTAAAAACAATTTATATAGTCTTTAACCAAAACCGTATTTTTCCAAAATGAAAAGTCTTTTTCTAAAATGAAATTCTTTTATGAAAATATATCTAAATCAAGAGTGCGTGTGTATATATATACTATGACCAATCCACCAACTATTCTATCCTTTACATTTATCTAAAAACAAATCTTATAAAACAAACCTAGACACAAGTCTTCATCTTCTTGAAGTCTTCACTTGAAGTCTTCTCATCTTCTTGATTTGGTCCAAACACGATCCATAGAGCTAGACTCCTCTTGAGTACTTGATGTGGTCTTTATGCACAAGCTCTTGAATCAACCGTGCTAGCTTCAAACTTTGCTTTAAATCCTTTATTGAAGTTATACACCTACTAAGATCTTGATCATAAATCTGAAACTAAATAAACACAAGATCATTAGTACTATAACTACATGAGTTGACCATCATCAAAACTAGAGTGATGGGCCTTTGGGCCAACACTTCTAGTTAACCAAATTGATCCAACTAAATTCGTTTTAACTGAAAAAATATTTGTGATTATTTTCTCCCTTTCCTTTAATCTGCACCTGCAACAATTAAGACAATTAAGAGAAGTCTATTGCATAGTTTATTGCAAAATAAGTATGAGAATGTAATACTAAATATTTAAAATACGTGTAACAATCAAGCATCAATACAGTCAGGAATCCGAGTGCAAAATCACGATGGTAATATACATTCCAACAATAATAGTACAAACTGTTACCACTGAACGTGATCCAATATTACATGAATATTACGTCAACAAGAGGCGCAATTACAATGAGATATACAAGAATGAATAATACAAAAAGAGCTTACGAGGTACAATAAAATCTCGAGAGTCGAGCAGGAGGGACTGGAAGAAAGGACTCCGGACGATCGACCGATGATCTACGCTACCGCTGCGCAACCTGGACAATAAGAAGTGACCACGGTCTAAATTTAAGATATGGACATGCAGATCCAAGGGTCGTTAGAAACAACCCGACGAGTATGTAAGATGAAGCCAAGTGGCATGCACATGCAAGCATAGGTGTAGTAAGAATTACAATGTGTTATGAACTTAAGTCAAGTGGAAAGAAAATGAACAGTAAATGTAAATGCTATATATAAAATCAGCCCTGAATTAGGCAGTAAAGAAAGTAAGGAGATAAATACACACACACGTATGCATCTATATGCATGTGTGTGTGTGTGTATATAATGCATAAAAAATGATAATGTAGAATAATGCTAGATCAAGAAGTAAGCAATCCAGGTGATTCATACAGTAGCTCAGGCATAATATGTAACAGGAGTCAGGAAGTGCATAGGATGAAACTGCAGGAGACCGATAGAGTAGTACACAAGTGGTGAACAAGATATAATAAATATTAAATAATAGTATTAGTTAATAAAACTCAAAATCCGAATCAAACCCAAAACATAATTCTGAATCAAATTCGATGAAAGCAAAAAATAACAAACCAGTTGTTCAACTCAGGTTACGGTTTTATGAGATTAGTATGTCGAAGGAATAATCCAAACAAGGAAACCTTAAATATATAAATATATATATATATATATATATATATATATATATATATATATATATATATATATATATATAGGGGTTACTGTACCTCAGCCACCAGCTGAGAGAGTTTCTCAGCCGCATGACGTGGCTTCATATTAGCCGCAGAGAAGTCAAATATTTAGGCCGTAAAAGGAGACCCTCAATCACTTTTCGTTACCCAATGACTGAAATACCCTCAGTTTCATTTTTAACCTGCTACAACTGTTCCTCCACTAAAAAAATTACAGATCGAAAATTTTGAGCTTTTTCAACAAAAAATTACAGATCTTGATAACAAATTTTAGAAAAATAATTTATTTTAAAAGAATGCAACCATGGTCGCACTTATGTTCAAGTTTTTTCTGAAAAGATGTTTTAATCACAATAAAAATCTATTACCGCGACTTGAAACAGTTTTTTTTTGTTTTCTGAAACTGAAATCGAAGTCGCAGTTTCTAAAAAGAAAATTTTGGATTTAATTTTTAATATTATTTTCACTTTTTTAGATTTATTTTTGTTTTACATTGCGACTTTTGGTCGCAGTGTTGTAGCCTTTTTTTTATTTTTTCAATTAGGGTCGCAATATTTTGTCGACCTTCCTAAGCTAAATAGGATACTGCAACCGTGATCGCAGTCTTATGAAATAAGAATCGCAGTCAATGAAAGCAGTGACATTAATCTCGTAAATTAATTAATTAAGATGATTAGAAGATTGCGACTTCGGTCAGAGTCTTATGTAACAGCAGTCTCTTTGAGAATGTTTTGTTTGATAACAATGCGACCTTGGTCATGGTATTTTTTTATTAAGTAATCTAAATAGGATACTGTGATCATGGTCGCATTCTTATGAAACAAGAGTCTTGTGAAATAAGAGTCGCAGTTAATGGAAGCACTGACAATATCTCGTAAGTTAATTAATTAAGATGATTAGAAGATTGCGACTTCGGTCGCAGACTTATGTAACAGCAGTCTCTTTGAGAATGTTTTGTTTGATAACAATGCGACCTTGGTCTTAGTATTTTTTATTAAGTAATCTATATAGGATACTGCGACCATGGTCGCATTCTTATGAAACAGAGTCTTATGAAATAAGATTCATAGTCAATGGAAGCAGTGACAATAATCTCGTAAGTTAATTAATTAAGATGATTAGAAGATTGCGACTTCGGTCGCAATCTATATAACAGCATCTCTTTGAGAATGTTTTATTTTATAACAATGCGACCTTGATCATAGTATTTTTTATTAAGTAAACACCAAAGGATACTGCGACTATGGTCGTATTCTTATGAAACAAGAGGCATAGTCAATTGAAGCAGGGCACATGTCTCGAAAGTTAAGTAATTAAGATGATTAGAAGACTGCGACTGAAGACTGCGACATTGGTCGCAGTCTTATTTAATAGCAGTCTTTTTGAACTTATTTTTCATTTTTGCGACCAAGATCGCAGTCTTTTTATTAATAAATTTTAATTGGACTGCGACTTTGTCGATGTTTTGTAAAACAAATGGTTTGAAGATGAATTTCATACTGCGATTATGGTCACAGAATTCAATTTATCTGACAATTTATTATTATGAATGCAACCAAAGTCGCAATCCTGATGAAAGATATCTTTTAAAATAATTTTTTCCTACGACTTCAGTCGCATCTCTGCCAGATTGGTTATATATTTATGTGTATTTTACTTGTCTTTCAAATTTTAAATCGAATGGTCAATATTTTCGATAATGAAAAATTTCAGATAGGACTTACTCTGGAAGAAGAAGAAGAGAAAAATCATGATGAAAATATTGAAGCTGATATCCCGAGGGATATGAACTTGTCAAATAGTTGCTGGAGATTTAGGTCTGCGACTAAAATAATACCTGATCCTGCTCTTGCTTTTTTAGAACGATATTCTTTATAAGTCAAAAATTTACATCTGACAGCGTGAAGAAGACACAGAGAGATAGACATATAAAAGAGGAGAAAAAATAATAATAAGAATATAAACTAATACATCATCCAAAGAAAAAGACAAACGATAGGGACTTTTAGTAATTTTCAATTATTTTTAAAAGCGGGACGTCATTTTAGATTGTCGAATTATGTGACCCATAATGTGCCACGTCACCGCAAGCTGAGAGAGTCTGTCAGCCGTCGGCTGATATATATTTCTCTCTCTCTCTCTCTCTCTCTCTCTCTCTATATATATATATATATATATATATATATATATATATATATATATATATATATATATATATATATATATATATATAATATATATATATATATTATATATTATTACACAAACACACACAGACACACCCCTTTATCCCATATCACTGTAATTTGAGTGTACACAACCCGAGTTGCGAAGCAACACAAATCTGATAAAACACCGATTAATTATTATCTAATTATTATTGTGGGGGCTTGTCTAAGTTGTATGTTTCAGTATGCGTCCCATTCCCCATACTTCCACTTATAAGTTATGGAGCAAGTTATTTGAAAACTATTGACATCGACGAACCAAGTTTAGTCAGAGTCCCGTTGCTTACTTAGAACAACGGTCCAAGAGTATCCGATACTGGCTATGTGGAGGAGCTTGTTAAGGCTTGCCCGGAGTTGAATATCTCTGAGATATCATCTTATGATTGCAATGGTTTTTGCTCGAGGAGAGAGAATGTCGGCATTTGAAATTCCAATCACACAACATGGTTTCCTGCTGAGATAGGTGGATTTCTTATTGTCGTGGTGATTGTGAATCCTCCCATTTTCTTTCTTGATGGGGATTTTAGATATGTCGACCTATGTGTATGATCTTCTTGTATTTCTTTCTTTTTTCTTTTTGAGCTACTTGTATTTAAAGTAGCTCTTGTTCCTGTTTTCATTTGTCCTCTAATGGAACACGGTGTGTATAAAACTCATGGGACTATAACGTAAAATCTATTAAATGTCTATTAGTTGGTACATCAAAATTCTAACTACTTATTGAACAATAAAATGATTGACTAAGAAAGAACTATACTTATGTACTTCAAGCTTTAGTTTCTTACCGAATTTCTCCCAATTTCTTCTAATTATTTTATTTGTCTCTCTTAGGTTTATTTTTAGGCAAATAAGAATCCTAATCTCATTCAATCTTCTAATTATTCTGAATTCATAAATTATATTTCATTAGGGCTCTAATTTTAAAAACTTCTTCATATTGATTACAACTCTCAATAACTAATTACATAATTCTTGCTATCATGCTCAATTATAATTTATAAATATGTTTTTTTTTAATCTTAATCCAGTTTGAGGGCCCGGTTCTTTCCTTAAAAATAAAAAATAAAATAAAATTGAACAGCCTTGTTATTGGAGCTTTCTCATATCTCTTTCACATGATCATATATACAAATTTGATCAGTCACTTCTCTCAGCATCATGAAAATCTTGATTGATACAGCTGCAGTAGAGTAAAATGGCAATTTTTTTATCAAAGCCACATATCAACAGAAGCTTCTCTTTCATCCTATCCTGTTTGGGAAAATCCCAAAACGACGTGAGTATCAAACTGGAAACACAACCGGCCTGTCTGTATCATTTACTGACAGCCGGCAGGTCTCTTGAGTTATGAAAATACTTGTGTCAATTACCTATGGCCTGCAGGATGACTATAAAATGAGCTATCAGTGCATCTTCAGTGTACTCACCACTCGCATAATCTCGCTAGAAACTTGTTAAAGATGTTGAAACTCAATGCGGCTCTCATCTTTCTGCTAACTTGCTGCATTTCGGTCCATGGACTCTCAAACACAAAGGTAATCAATCGAAATACATCTTTATATTCGTTTGAAATTGAATGTATTATGTACACATTGGTTTGATTACATTGATATGATATGCAGCATTATGTTGTGTATATGGGCGAGCATAATCACCCTAGCACGGATGCTGTCATTTCTGCAAACCGTGCCATGCTTGCTTCTGTCACGGGCAGGTATAATGTCTCGCTCTTGAGTAATTCAGTCATTTGATTTTAACTTCACAATGTGTGTGACACATTTGATGGTATCAGCGAGGATGAAGCCAAAGTTGCTGCAATCCACCACTACAGCAAGAGCTTCTGAGGGTTTTCCGCTGTTCTTACTCCAGAACAAGCGAGCCTGCTCCAAGGTCAGTTGAACAGTTTCCCCTACATCGAACCTTTCAATGCGCAAGCAAGAGTCATTACTGAATGTATCATTGAATCAATTAATGTTGCAGAGTGCGATGAAGTGATTTCTGTGTTTGAGAGCAAGACGAGTGAAGTGCACTCCACGCGCTCTTGGGACTTCTTGGGTGTTAACCTCCCAACTGATCTCAGGCCAGACATTGAGTTAGAGTCAGATGTCATTGTTGCCTCAATTGATACAGGTATATATGATAGTGGTGTTTGTCTCTCTTTCACAATGTCAAGCAATATCCATAGAAGACATGCACAAAACTTTCTGATTCATGGATGATACTTCATCAATCTAGGAATTTGGCCAGAATCAGACATCTTCAATGATGCAGGCCTAGGACCAGCACCAACAAGGTTCAAAGGAGAGTGCGTTGCCGGAGAAAATTTTACTCTGGAAAATTGCAACAGGTGACACACACAAGAAAAAATGTGAAATTTATGTACCATTTTCAATGCTCATGACATCCTATATGTTGCTGATTTGTTCCCGCAGAAAAATCATTGGTGCCCGATACTATTATAAAGGGTTCGAGACTGAATTTGGAGCCCTTGAGTCTAACAGCAAGCCTTTCTTCCAGTCTGCACACGATGCTGATGACCATGGCACTCACGTTGCCTCCACAATACTGGGCTCTGTAACACCGTACGCCAGCCTGCCAGGGAAAATTGCGTCCGGTGCTGCCAGCGGCGGAGCAATTGGAGCTCGACTTGCTGTTTACAAAGCATGTTGGTTCAGTTTGTGCACGGATGTGGATGTTCTCTCAGCCCTTGACGATGCAGTCGCTGATGGAGTTGACATTATCTCCATCTCTGCAGGACATCTTCATACTCCACCACATTGCTTCTTTCAAGATGCCTACTCTATTGGATCATTCCACGCCTTTCGAAAGAATATTATCGTTATTTCGTCTGCAGGAAACCATGGCCCTGGCATACCAGGGACCGCGGGCAATGTCTTTCCGTGGACACTCACCGTGGCTGCGAGCTCCATCGACCGCCAGCTCAACTCGTACATCTACCTCGGAATTCAAAATTCTAAGGGTAAACCCAGTATATACCAAAATAATTTTTCCTATGTCCCAATGCTATTATTGTGAAATATCAAGATAGAATATACAAGGGAATGACGTTTATAAACTGCCAGCTCATTTTCAAATGAGCTCCCATGAGATAAGAGTGTTGAGGCCCACCAAATAATAGAAAAACTAGGTGGTCCTGGCTATTTCCTATCTCTTGATAACTAATTTTGTTAAATGAGCTGTCAGCTCATAAAACATAATTTCAAATATATAATACATTTTCTTTCATCCAGTTCTTATTCATTAATGAGACCATGTTTATGTTTCTACAAACACACTTATTTCTAATCATATTCTTTTATAGCGGATAGTTGCTCTATCTGTAACGACATTCTCATTTCAATTGTGCTCACTTCCTGCAAAACAGGATACATCGCTAAACCCAACTGAACTCGCGAGTAACTATCCGATCATAACTGCAGTGGCCGCAGCAGCTCAAGGTGTTCCAGCAACTAGTGCAAGGTATGTCGATGATCCCTTTTCAGTTGGCAGTTTTTAATTTATAAATATTTTGGAGGCAAGATCTAAAGGAAACAAAAATTCTCAGTTTCTGCAAGAAGAGCACACTAGATCACAAGCTGGTAGCCTGAAAATTTGTGGTATGCACAATTGAGGTCTACTAGGATTTTATGGAACCAAAAGCTGTAGAGGTCCAAGAAGCTGGTGGTGTTGGGATGATCCTCGTTGCTCCAATGCTCGTCGACGTGGCCTTCTCGTATGTGATCCCCAGCTCTCTAATTGGTGCAAACGAGGCGGAAGAGCTCAACGAGTACTTGAATTCAGAAAGGCATGTATCTCTACTCTCTAAATACTAAAAGAAGTATTCAATGTCATATCTACATACTGAAACTAGACTGAAACTGTAGTAAGATATCCAAATGCAACGATCTCTAAAACAACTACAGTGCTAAAAACCACACCTGCGCCCCAAATGTTTGCTTTCTCCTCCAAGGGACCTAATGTCATCACTCCAGACATTATCAAGGTAACATCGGATCACATATAATCTAATTCTGAAATAAAAGAAATGAATTAATACTGATTTCTATAGATTTTTTTTCACTTTGATTGCAGCCTGATATCACAGCTCCAGGAGTGAACATACTGGGCGCATGGTCACCCGTTGCTCTAGTAGGAAATCGTGCAGTTGACTACAACATCATCTCCGGCACATCTGTTGCGTGCCCACACGTGTCAGGCGCCGCAGCGATCATAAAATCTCGACACAAGAGTTGGAGCCCTGCTGCTATCATGTCAGCTCTGATGACCACAGCTATGCTTGAAGCTAACACGCACGGGCCAATACTACGGTCCCCAATGGCACACAAAGCACGCCATTTGACTATGGGTCTGGCCACTTGAACACGGTCGCAGCACTTAACTCCGGCTTGGTCTACAATTTCGGACCAAAAGATGTGATCGATTTCCTCTGCGGCAATGGAGCCTGCTGACCTCAAGAACCTCACTGGAGATGCCACCAAATGCACAACCCCGCTCGTTCCTTCCTACAATTTCAATTATCCTTCTATTGGTGTGGCCGCAATGACTGGAAAAATGACAGTGTACCGGACTGTCACGAACGTGCACGAGGGAACTGGGTCTACCGAGCCTCGGTTGAGAATCCGGAGGGGGTTCATGTCAATGTGGTACCGGAAAAGCTTGAGTTCTCTCAGGTGGGAGAGAAGAAGAGTTTCAGGATTGAATTGGTGCCTTCCAAGCCTGGCAATGGGAGCTTTGTGTTCGGATCTATCACTTGGAGTGATGGCACTCATAAAGTTCGAAGTCCTATTGGCCTTAATGTCATTTCAGTTTAGAGATACCTAATAGTTGTGTGTATGAGTTTCTAGTATAGGTTTTAATTTTTGTGATTGTAATACTGTTTGTGATCTTGGTCAGAGTTTGTGCTTGCTTTTTGTTTCCGAAGTAGGAACAGTGTGTTGTAACAGTGTTTGTGTTCTTGGTCAGAATTTGTTTGAAACGCCTTTGTTTCTGACTATGTGTCGTGCAAACGATAACAACCTGATGAGGATCCCCTGAATCTCCCAAGTAGAAAGAACAATCCCAAACAGTACAAACTAAATACCAAAGAAAGCACACGCGCAAACAAAACAATCTAACGAGGTTCGGCCTCAAAGCCTACGTCCCCGGGGCAATCAAAAGAGATATTAATTACTAGGAAGATTGATTACAATTGCTAGCAGCCTCTTTGATCTCAAGAGAGCTCTAGAATTCTCTTTTTCTCAGATACTAAACCTAGAAACCAACAACAGCCCTTAAATACAACAGATTTCCGAATCAGCAGAAATTACCTGCACCCGACTGTCGGTCGACCGGGCGGTCGACCGACCCCTTCCACCGGTCGACCGGGTGCCCAACAAAGAGTTGGGTACTTTCAGTCGGTCGACCGGCGGTCGACCGAGCTCCTTCCTTGTGCATGTTGTGCACGTCGGTCGACCGGCCCGGTCGACCGAGCTCCTGCTACTGCGGGCGGTCGACCGGGCCGGTCGACCGAAACCTACTCCTGCTGCTTCTTGTTGTTTTCTACTGCTGCTTCCTTGGCCGTTTTGTCGTCGACTTCCTCGGCGATCACCTCGACGACCCCTTGGCAATTCATGTCAATTTCCTCAGCAATATATTCTCTCTTTCCAACAATTCTCCACCTCGGTGAAGATTCCCAAATCTGAGTCGAACTGTCCATCGACTCGAGAGCGGCTGCACCAATGTGGTTGCCTACGTACCCTGCCCAAGGGATCAAGCCGTCCGTAGTTCATCCAAATGAGCTTCAGCAAGCTCAAGCTACCTGAAGGACATGGAGTAAAGCTTTGCAATGTGCATACTTCACTCCCGACACCACCTTAGTAAGCATGTCGGCTGGATTATCCGAAGTGTGAATCTTCAACAGTTCGATGTCACCTTCTTCTAGAATCTGCTGAACGAAGTGATACCTAACGTCAATATGCTTCGTCCTTGCATGATAGACCTGGTTCCTGGCCAAGTAGATGGCGCTCATGCTGTCACAGTTTATCTTTAGCAGATCCTGTTCCACGTCCAATTCATCTAGCAACCCTTGAAGCCAGATCGCCTCCTTCATGACCTATGTCATAGTCATATACTCAGCCTCTGTGGTTGATAAAGCGACGGTAGACTGCAATGTGGAGCGCCAACTCACCGGTGCCTGAGAGAATGTGAAGACATATCCCGTTGTCGACCGGCGCTTGTCAATACACCTGCATAGTCTGAATCAACATACCCTATGCACTCTTACTTTCCCGTGTTGTCCTTCTCAAACACTAGGCCTACATCAATTATTCCTTTGATGTACCTCAAGATCCATTTTACAGCTTCCCAATGACCCTGTCCTGGATCATGCATATATCTGCTCACCATGGAGACGGCATGTGATAGATCTGGTCTCATACACACTATAGCGTACATCAAGCTACCCACCGCTCTGGCATATGGAACGTGAGACATATACTCACGCTCTTGAACACTCTTTGGAGACATCTTTGCAGACAATTTGAAGTGAGGAGCCATAGGTGTACTTACAGACTTTGTATCCTTGCTGATATTGAACCTCTGCAGTACCTTCTCCAAATAGCCCTTCTGAGTCAAACTCACCCTGCCAACTCTCCGGTCTCTAGTGATCTCCATGCCCAACACTTTCCTAACTTCGCTCAGGTCCTTCATCTCAAACTCTGATGATAGATTCTTCTTCAGAGCATCAATAGCAGAGCTCGACCTCGAAGCAATCAACATATCACTACATAAAGAAGTAGATAGATATATTCACCTGATGTTAGCTTGTTGTAGTACACACATGGGTCATAGTGGCTACGTGTGTACTTCTACTTTCTGATGAAGCTATCAAATCGCTTGTATCACTGTCTAGGAGACTGCTTCAATCCGTACAGCGACTTCTTCAGTTTGCATACTAACTCTTCCTTCCCTGCAGTCTTATAACCTGTAGGCTATGTCGTATAGATCTCCTCCTCTAGATCGCTGTGGAGAAAGGCGGTCTTCACATCGAGTTGGTCAAGGTCCAACTCATTCTGCGTAACCAAGGCCAATAGAATACGAATTGACGAATGTTTAACCACAGGAGAGCATACCTCATTGTAGTCAATTCCTTCCCTCTGAGCGTAGCCTTTAGCCACCAACCGAGCCTTATAGCGCACTGCATCTTCTTGGAGAGATCCTTGCTTCTTAGCATACACCCACTTGCACCCTATGGCCTTCTTCCCTTTGGGCAACTTGGTGAGTTCCCATGTGTCATTCTTATAGAAAGATTGCATCTCTTCATTCATGGCCTCTTTCCACATCCTCGCTTCCGAACTGATCTCAGCTTCTCTGAAGGTAGATGGAATAGCCTACTCAACGATTGGAGGTGCATACGCGACGACCATATCATTGGTGAGCCAACCTGGTCTCCTAGTGTTCCTCTATGGTCTTTCAACTGCAGTTGGATCGGGAACAGTACCCATGACCTGTTCTTGACCCTATTTCTCATCTTCAGCACCTTCTTCAACTGTCTGATCACTGCCCTGTGTCACCTCAGGAATGATCCGAACTGATGCTGATTCCTCTAGAGATGGTGGATCTGCATCAATCTCCACCTGCTACAATAGCTCATTGGTCTTGCCAGTCTCCACCTGCTGAGAGACCGTAGGCTTCATCAAAGAAGCCTCATCGAACGTGACATCCCTACTGAGTATGAACTTGTTGTCCGTTGGGTCCCAAATCTTGAATCCCTTGGTTCCTTGCTTGAAGCCAACGAATACCCCCTTTTTTGCCCTTGGGTCCAACTTGTCATCTTTGACATGGTAGTAGGCTGGACATCTGAAGACCCGTAGCAAATCATAGTCACCAGCAGCTTTTCCTGACCAAGCTTCAAGAGAAGTCTTCCCCCTTATCGCAGACAACAGCAACCTATTCACGAGATGGCATGCATATGCCAAAGCTTCAGCCCAAAACTTCTTTGACAGTCCTGCGTTGGATAACATACACCAGACCTTCTCTAGTAAAGTCCGATTCATCCTCTCAGCCACCCGATTTTGTTGTGGAGTCTCTCGCACCGTGAAGTATCTCTCTATTCCCTCATCAAGGCATAGCTATAGGAAAGGATCCAATTTGTACTTTCCTTCATTGTCAGAACGGAGGACCTTGATCTTCCTTCTCGTGTTTCTCTCCAGATTCACTTTCCACTTCACGAACAGCTCTAGGACTTCTCCTTTGTGTCGCATGGTGTACACCCAACAGCGCCTAGAAAAATCGTCAATGAACGACACAAAATAATGGTTACCTCCAATCAATGCAGTCTTGGTAGGTCCCTAGACATCCGTGTGAACATAGTCAAGAATACCCTCCGTGCAGTGTGAAGCTGTGCCAAACTTCACCTTGGTCTTCTTGCCGATGATACAATGCTCACAGAAATCTATCTTGCAGGTTTCGGCACCCTTCAGCAACACTTGCCTCGCAAGAGCTTGCATTAACTTCTCTCCTGCATGTCCCAGCCTCATGTGCCACAGTCGGGTTGAATCTTCCTTTGGACTGGTAGAAGCCGCCACTTGCCTTGTCACCGTACTACCCTTCAAGTAGTATAGGTTGTTCCGGCGCTCGGCCTTCAACACCACCATCGAACCTTTTGTCATTCTAAGGACTCCTTCCTTAATAGACACCCCAAGGCCCAATGACTCCAAAGCTCCTATGAAAATCAGGTTCCTCTTCAACTGAGGTACATACCTCACTTCTTTCAGCTCCCTCACCATCCCATCAAACATTCTGATTGGAATAGTACCAACACCCTCCATGATGCACGGATGATCATTGCCCATGACGACCGAACACCCCTCCAACTTCTCAGAACTGGTAAACCAGTCCCGATCAGGGCATACATGGTATGTTGCACCTGTATCTAAGATCCACTCGTTTTTACCTGAGTAGCCTATAATGAGAGTTGTAACTGAAAAAGAGAACACCGACGAATCTGAGTCTGATCCATCTGCCTGTGATTTACTACTAGGAGTGTTAACCACCTTTGCGAGATTTACCTCAGACTTTGATTCTTTCTTCTTTCCCTTGAACTTCAGACAGTCCACCTTCCAGTACCCAATTTCTCTACAGAAAGCACACTGATTCCTTTTGAGATCCCTGAACCCTGGCCTGGACTTTGATCTTCCTCTAACCTCCTTGCCCTTCCTCGATGAACCCCTGCCTCTTACTTCCAGTGCCTCCGCCGATGAGCTTGACTGAGAAGGATGTCTCTCCTTCTTCCTCATCTCATAACTTATCAGTGCAGACGACACCTCATGGTAGTCCAACGTCTGCCTACCATTGATAAAGGTCAGTGTGAATGTCTCATACTCCTCTTCTGAGAGTGAGTTCAGGAAGATGATCGCCTTGTCCTCTTCTTCTACAATGACATCCACGTTCACCAAGTCTGTAAGAAGCTTCGTGTATAGGTTGATGTGCTCATTCACTGTGCTCTCCTTCTTCATCTGAAATCTGTACAGCTTACTCTTAAGCTGCAACCTTGACTCAACACTCTTCGTCAGGTATTTCTTCTCAAGGGTTTCCCACAGATGCTTCGCCGACGTCTCATGTTGCGCAAGATATTTTATGTCTTGCGTCAAACATAAACGAATCAACCCACACGCTGACCTGTTCATCTTTGCCCACTCTTCATCAGTGGTCGTGCTCCTCTTCTTTTCCAATAGGAGTGTATCTTCGAGGTTCGATGCATTCAGGGCATCCATAACCTCACATCTCCACATCCCGAAGTTATTTGTACCATTGAACTTGACAACATCAATCCTCGGGTGAGGATTCATGGTCTTAACCGAAGCAATTTCTTCTGCCATTTAGATTACTTGATCCTCTATCTATGCGGAAGAACAACCAACTGGAAATAGATCACTACTCAGATAAAAATTGGATTTTTACCTTTTCCTTGAAATCCTAAATTGAGTTTCTCACCGGATCTACTCCACCACAGATTCCACGAGCCCTCCGAATCTCTAGAAATTCCGAGCGAAACCTGGATGCTCTGATACCACTTGTTGTGCAAACGACAACAACCTGATGAGGATCCCCTGAATCTTTCAAGCACAAAGAACAATCCCAAATAGCACAAACCAAATATCAGAGAAAGCACACGCGCA
Source organism: Agave tequilana (assembly GCA_038442645.1). Classification (NCBI taxonomy): domain Eukaryota; kingdom Viridiplantae; phylum Streptophyta; class Magnoliopsida; order Asparagales; family Asparagaceae; genus Agave; species Agave tequilana. The sequence continues at coordinate 14,121 of JAVJIF010003092.1, forward strand.
AACAAAACAATCTAACGAGGTTCGGCCTCAAAGCCTACGTCCCAAGGGCAATCAAAAGAGAGATTAATTATTAGGAAGATTGATTACAATTGCTAGCAGCCTCTTTGATCTCAAGAGAGCTCTAGAATTCTCTTTTTCTCAGATACTAAACATAGAAACCAACAACGGCCGTTAAATACAACAGATTTTCGAATCAGCAGAAATTACCCGCACCCGACTGTCGGTCGACCGGGCGGTCGACCGACCCCTTCCACTGGTCGACCGGGCGGTCGACCGGGTGCCCAACAGAGAGTTAGGTACTTTCAGTCGGTCGATCGGCCGGTCGACCGAGCTCCTTCCTTGTGCACGTTGTGCACGTCGGTCGATCGGCCTGGTCGACCGAGCTCCTGCTACTGCGGGCGGTCGACTGGGCCAGTCGACCGAAACCTGCTCCTGCTGCTTCTTATTGTTTTCTGCTGCTGCTTCCTTCGCCGTTTCGTCGTCGACTTCCTCGGCGATCACCTCGACGACCCCTTGGCAATTTATGTCAATTTCCTCAGCAATATATTCTCTCTTTCCAACACTATGAACGGTGCGTTTGTTATGCCTTTTCTTTTCTTCTGAATTACTAGTTTTTGCCCTGCAGGGGGCTGTAAAAAGAAGTGACGTTGGGGAACAGTTGGTGAAGGACGCAGTGTAAGTGGATACATTGCAGTGCAAATTGGGGAGTGGCATTGCAGGGACATTGGAGTTGTTTACAATGGAGAAAAGCTGAGAGGTTAATTTATTTGAAGAGTTCTTTCCGTCAGTGAGTGATGTTCAAGTGTAAGCTTGTGTGTTTTGAGATATGGTTGGGTTTAAACATAGTGTTAGGTTCTTGTTTTATTTCTCCTAGTTGTTAGATATGCACATTTTCTAATGGAGTGGTCAGAACATAAGAAGACATCAGGGAGAAAGAAAGAAAATTTGCTAGCTAGTTATCAAAAAGAAAATTTTAACGTAAAATACCAAAGAATAATTTCCAAATAATAAGAGAGATGCGAATTAAGCAACTTAAAACTTAACTAATAAGTTCCCAAATAAAATAAAGGCAAATTTGGGAAAATTTTTGAAGGAAAAAAAAAATCAGAAGTTTTCTCAAAAAAATAAATAATTACACCTTCATAAGTTTATCCTAGCACAATCAACTACCCTGAATCCTCCAAGCCTTCCAAGTAATCCAAGAAGCGTCCAAATGAGGAGTTCCCTAATTGCAGTTCTTCTTCAAGATAACATCAACCTGGAGGAAATTGAGCCTCATCTGAGACCTTGCTGGCTCCTCCCCTGTTTCGATCTTTCCTAAGTTTTTATTTTTGTTTTTCCTTTAATTTCTTTGTTTGTTGTGTGTGTGTGTGTGGGGCGGGGGGTGGGTGGGGGGGGTGGGGGCGCGGACGTTGGTCTGAACAAGACTACTATAATATATAGTCAAAAGATTAATTTTATATTATTATGTTTCAAAAAACAGGGATTGTTATAATTATTAATAATAATAATTTAAATATAAACACTACCAATTCATGTATAAAAGAAATATAAAGAAAATTTATTATCTTAAGAATAAATAACTAACCAATTACTAAGCCACCCTAACATACAAAGAAGTATGCATAACTCTCTAATACTAATTATTTAATTAATACTTAATAATACTTATTACAATTATAACCTATTATGACAGAAAAATACAAAAAGAAGTACACACAAACCTCCTCTCCTTATTAATTTTGATAGGTGCCTTAATCAATTCTGTGGGTGCCTATATTCACACTCGTAGTTTTAGCATTACAACTTTTCATGAGCAATTTTGACACTACATGAAGAGTCCAAGATTTTTAAGTGAACAAAAGGGGAGCAGATATTGTCATCCCAAACGATAAGGAAGGCAATCATATATCATTGAAGCCTGATTCAGTGGTAAAAGATAAAATTGGATTATAAGAAATCTTATTTTCAAACCAATTACACAAATGAGAGACAACATGAAAGAGAGACCACAACACACTCTCACCAGTAATCCCCACAAGAACACTCCCCATCTTCAAAATGGTGAAACCGATTGAGATCCCGGAGAACGATCCTCCTCTCAAACACCTTAGACACCATCTTCGCCATCGAGTGGCAGTCCCCGCACACCCTGAGGTTCTTCACCACGCGGATTGTCGCCCCAGGAGGACTGTTCATGAGCCCGAACGCAATAGCCAGCTTCTCGCTGTGGTACCGGACACTGATCTCCTTCCCTTCCTCGTCCAGCCCCACATGGACCACCTTCGAGGTGTCGGGCACGTATCCGGCCACCGCCTTCAGGTGCTCCACCACCTCGTCCACCATCCGGTGCGCCTCCCTGGACATCGGGTGCTTCCCATCACCGGAGAAGAACTCGTGCACGGCGTTCTCCAGCTCGATCGAGCTCACTCCGGGCACCTTGACAATCCCTCTTGAACTCATCATCTTCCGGATTTGGTTCACATCGTCCCAACGACCAGCGGACGCGCACATGTTTGATAGGATGACGTAGTCGCCCCCGTGGGAATCGTCGAGCTCAAGGATTCTCTCGAACACAAGCTGGCCAAGATCGACGTTGCCATGGCCCCCGCAGGCTGAGAGCAGCGTTCGCCAGAGGATTGGCGTGGGCTTGATCGGCAATGTGTCGATGAAGCTGTAGGCCTCGTCTAGCCGCCCTGCTCGAGCTAGCAAGTCGACGATGCACCCGTAGTGCTTGATTCCCGGGACAATGAGATGGTCGGTTTTCATGCTGCGGAAGAAATCTAGGCCTTTGTCAACCATGCCGGAATGGCTGCAGGCGTACAAGAGCCCGAGAAATGTTATGCCATCGGGCTTGATTCCTGACTTGAGCATTTTGTCGAACAGTGAGATGGCGGTGATCCCGTGACCGTGTATCGCATAGGCCACGATCATGGCTGACCAGGCGTGGGTGTCTTTCGAACCCATTGAATGGAATACGTCGACAGCATCTTCCAAGCTCCCGCACTTTGCGTACATATCAATCAAGGCTGTGTTCACCTTCACATAAGAACCAAACCCATTCTTCTTAACATACTCATGAATCCACTTCCCCAGCTCGAGCGCGCCCAACAAAGCGCAGGCCGACAGCGCACTGAGCATCGTCACATCAGTCGGCCTCATCCCATTCCCTTGCAACTCCCTGAACAACGCCAGCGCCTCCCCCGGCCTACTGCTCCTCACGCAAGCCGTAATCATCGAATTATACGAGATCACGCACTCGCCATCCCTCTGTCAAACAGAACCCGAGCAGACCGCAACTCACCGCACTCCGCATACATGTTAATCAGAGTCGGCCGAAAAAAAACACTGTCAGCCAATCCGAGCTTCAATGCACAGGCATGGGCTTGTTTACCGCTCTCTAGTGCCTTGGCGTTTGCGCAGGCTTTGAGGAGAGAGGGGAAGGTGTAGTTATCGGGGGAGACGCCGGAGCTGAGCATGTCGGCAAAGAGGGAGAAGGCCTGGAATGGGGTGGGGGAGCGAGAGTAGCCACGGGCCAAGGTGTTGAAGAGGAGAGCGGGCGGGTCGGGGATTTGGTCGAACAGTTGGCGGGCGTAGGAGAGTGAGCAAGGGGTCGGGTTGGAGGTGAGTGGGTGACGAGGTTTGTGAGGAATGGCAGGTGGGTTTGGAGGTTGGATTTGATGGCCAGGGCATGGAGTTGCTGGAGGTGTTGGAGGGAGGTGGAGTTAGATACGGAGTAAGGTTTGGGAGTAGGTGGGGTTTTGGCGGGAGAGAGAGGAGTAACCGTTGGAGTTGAGCTCATTGCCACTGAACTTTGAAATTTTGAGAAGGCAAAAAAGAATGCAGGAAAAGACTAAAGAGAGGTTGCAATGTATCTTATCTCTTTCTTTGTGTTTGGGATGCCATATCGTTATCTCACGCCATATAGTGTAGAGACTGGGCCCATGACAGAACTCAAAGAAACACAAGGCTGCAGCGTGAAAAAGCTCATTCCAATAGAAAACAAGATTGAGGATGGCCTGGCTGTGGGCTTGTTCACACTCCCAGAACTAGACACCCCAAAAAATTAAGGCTGGGAGAGAGAACCGCAACACTATGGACATCAGAGAATTTGTTCACAAGGGTTCTTTGATAGATAAGGAATTTACTGTTCCTCCGTTCACATTGTGTAACATACAACTAGGACTTGACAAGGAGATGAGAGCGGCTCGATCGAGGATTATGTACTCTGCAATGGGTAGAAGAGTTCCCTTATGCTGAAAATTTTCGCTTGGCACGAGTGGCCGGTGACCATCGCCCACTACTGTTGAAGACTAATGCCATTGATAGCAGTAGACCACGCCCGTTCCGGTTTGAGAAATTTTGGACCGGAATACCTAGTTCGTTTGATGTTGTTGAGCGTGAATGGGGAAACAAGTTTGCAGAGCGCCATCACTTCAGGTGTTTTCTGAACTTAAAATTGTCGAGGAAGGCTTGAAGTGCTGGAAAGAGAGAGGTTATTGCTGAGGAAGTCCACAAGGATCGTCGAGGGATTGTCGAGGAAGTCGGCGACGAAAGACGAAGGAAGAAGCAGCAGAAAACAGCTAACAGCAGCGGAACAGGTGTTCCGGTCGACCGCCCGCAGTAGCAGGTGCTCGGTCGACCGGCCCAGTCGACCAACGTGCACAACGTGCACAAGGATGGAGCTCGGTCGACCGCCCGATCAACCGACTGAAAGTACCCAACTCTCTGTTGGGCGCCTGGTCGACCGACCGGTCGACCGGTGGAAGGGGTCGGTCGACCGTCCGGTCGACCGACAAGCGGGTGCGGGCTGTGTTTGCTAATTTAGAAACCTGTTTGTATAAATATGGGATTTCTAGGGTTTTGTTGTATGTTGGAAAAACTGGAGCTCTCTTGAGATCAGAGGTGCTGCTAGTATTGTAATCGATCTTCCAAAGTATTATAATCTCTCTTTGATTGCCCCAGGGACATAGGCATTGAGGCCGAACCTCGTTAGATCATTGTTTGCGTGTGTTCTTTCTCTGGTATTTGATTTTGTGCTGTTTTGGGAATTGTTCTTCGTGCTTGGGAGATTCAGGGATTCCTCTTCTGGTTGTTGTTGGCACAACAAGTGGTATCAGAGCTTCCCAGGTTTCGCTTGGGATTTTTCTGGAGATTCGGAGGGCTTCAAGATCTGATTCGGTGGAGATCGTGTGTCGATCTCAGATCAGAGGTAGTCGTGTTCGTGGGATCGTGTGTCGATCTCAGAAGGACGCAAGGAGTGCTCAAGGAATCTTTGGTGGAGTAGATCCGCTGAGAAACTCAATCTAGGGTTTCAAGGGAAAGGTAAAAATCCAATTTTTATCGAAGTAGTGATCTATTTCCAGTTGGTTGTTTTTCCGTATAGATAGAGGATCAAGTAATCTAGATGGCAGAAGAAATTGCTTCGGTTAAGACCATGAATCCTCATCCGAGGATTGATGTGGTGAAGTTTAATGGCACAAATAATTTCGGGATGTGGAGATGTAAGGTTATGGATGCCCTGAATGCATCGAACCTCGAGGATACTCTCCTTCTGGAGAAGAAGAGAAGCACGACCACTGATGAAGAGTGGGCAAAGATGAACAGGTCTGCGTGTGGGTTGATTCGTTCATGTTTATCGCAAGACATAAAATATCTTGCACAACATGAGACGTCGGCAAAGCATATGTGGGAAACCTTTGAGAAGAAATATCTGACGAAGAGTGTCGAGTCAAGATTGCAGCTTAAGAGTAAGCTGTACCGGTTTCAGATGAAGAAGGGGAGCACAGTTAATGAGCACATCAACCGATACACAAAGCTTCTTACAGATTTAGTGAACGTGGATGTCATGGTAGATGAGGAAGACAAGGCGATGAACTCATTCCCGGAGGAGGAGTATGAGACATTCACTCTGACCTTTATCAATGGTAGACAAACTCTGGACTACCATGAGGTGTCGTCTGCACTGACAAGTTATGAGACGAGGAGAAAGGAGAGACATCCTTCTCAGTCAAGCTCATCGGCGGAGGCACTGGAAGTAAGAGGCAGGGGTTCATCAAGGAAGGGCAAGGAAGAAAAAGGAAGATCAAAGTTCAGGCCGGGTTTCAGGGATCTCAAGAGGAATCAGTGTGCCTTCTACAGAGAGATAGGGCACTGGAAAGTGGACTGTCCAAAGTTCAAGGGAAAGAAGAAGGAGTCGAAGACTGAAACAAATCTTGCAAAAGTGACGAATACTCAGAGGAACAGTTCACAGGCAGATGGATCAGATTCGGACTCGTCAGGTTTCTCATTTTCAGTCATTTCTCCCATCATTGGTAACTCATGGAAAGATGAGTGGATTTTGGATACAGGTACAACATACCATGCATGCCCTAATCGGGGTTGGTTTTCTAGTTTTGAGAAGCTGGAGGGGTGTTCGGTCGTTATGGGCGATGATCACTTATGTTGCATGGAGGGTGTAGGTACAATCCGAATCAGGATGTTTGATGGGATGGTAAGGGAGCTGAAGGGAGTGAGGTAAGTACCTCAGTTGAAGAGAAATCTAATCTCCATGGGAACTTTGGAAGCATCGGACATGGTGATATCTGTTCGAGATGGCGATCTCAGGATGATCAAGGGCTCGATGGTGGTGATGAAGGGCGTCCGCCGAGGCAATCTCTACTACTTGAAGGGTAGTACGATTACAGATCAGGTGGAGACTTCGAGTTCCTCAGATGATGGTGGCCCGGAGGTCTGGCAAGGAAAGGTCGGACAGGAAGAAGAAAAGTCTTTGCGAGCTCCTGCAAAGATGGAATTGTTGGAAGGTGAACACAGCGTTCTGGATAAGAAGAAGGTGAGATTCAGCACCAGTACTCACTGCAATGAAGGTCTTCTTGATTGTGTTCATGTGTGCATTTGGGGACCTGCTAAGACGGCATCGCTTGGAGGTCACAGGTACTTTGTCTCTTTCATTGATAGTGTATCTAGGCAATGTTGGATATATCCAATGAGACAAAATAGTGAAGCCCTAGATATATTGGTGAAGTGGAGAGGAAAAATGGAGAGGCAGATAGGTAGGAAGATCAAGGAGCTAAAGATTGGTAATGTTGGAACAGACATGAACCAATTCCTACGATTTGGCCGGAACAACAGGTACAGATGGGTTGGCTAAAGATGTAGTCTGTTCCTTGCTGGAGGAGGTTTGGCGGTTGTTGTCTAATGCATGATTAGACAGGTCGTTTTGGGCTGAGGCGACTGAGTATGCTAGCCATCTCATGAACAGATCGACTGCGATAGGAGGTAAAACTCCATTGGAAATTTGGTCTGGGAAAGCTACTCAAGATCATGATGTGCTGCGGGAGTTTGGAAGTCCGGCCTACTTCAGTGCCAAGAATGGCAAGGTGAATCCGCAAGCAAAGAGGTTTGTCTATTTGGGCGTCAAGAGAAACAGCTACAGGTTGTGGGACCCCAAAGACAAGAAGATCGTGATGAGCAGGAATGTCACTTTTGGAGAGACTTCAGGGTTGAAGTCCACCGTCTCTCAGCAGGTGGAGAGGACGAAGACCAAGGTTGGATCGCAGCGGGTGGAGGTTGATGCTACTCCATCATCTCCAATTGGTTCGGCATTGGAGGAGACTTCACCGGATGTGACACCGGGTGGAGATCATAAAACCAGGGTTGATGCTGAACAGGTTGAAGACATTGCTGAGGATGTCGAGTTGTTTGCAGCCATTGGAACCAAGGTAAAATCACGCTTGTGGGTAAAGAAGCATGAATCTAAAGCTTGTGATCGCGACAAACTGAAGTTGAAGGCCGTTATTCTCCATGATGGTCGTGAGGAGGTTCATATGACTCAGTCTGACAGGTCCGCTGCTGTAAATACAGGTACCAGTGTTCGAGCTTGATGAAGCTCATTTTAATGAACTACGGTTGGCTTGATCCTTTTGGGTAAAGGTACGTAGGCAGTCGTAAAGGCGCAACCATTTGGTGATGTAACTCTTATGAAGCTATTTGGGTTCTCGAGAAGCAGTTGGAACTTCACGTAGAGGTGAAGAGTTGTGGCCGATGGATCTTCACGTAGAGGTGGAGAGGTTTCACGTAGAGGTGAAGTGTTGTGGCCAGTTGGACTTCACGTGGTGGTGAGGTGTTGTGATCTCGATGAACAGGTTGATCTTCCGGTGAGAAGTTGTTGAGCTTGCATAAGGAGTGATGTGCATCCAATTGAAGCCGATGATGTTTGGTGTGCTCTACACAGACTTGGTGGACCGTCAATGGAAGACAAGAAGACTAGATAGAGCTAGTCAGTTGGAGAGTCAGTGTTGGCTCGTGAGGAAGTCTTCTTGAGGTCGTGAAGTTGCAGAGTAGAAGCCACGGTTTGGTGATCGGCATGTATGAAAGTTCTCCTAAGGTGAAGTGTAGGAAAGGCATGTGTGGTGCTTTCCAGTGGAAAGCTGAGCTAAAGATTCTAAGCCGAGATAGCGTGTCGATTTCGCCAGGTGATAGACTAGGGTTCGTTGGAGATCGGCTCAGATTTTGGAAAGAATCTTCGCCGAGGTGGAGAATTGTTGGAAAGAGAGAGGTTATTGCTGAGGAAGTCGACAAGGATCATCGAGGGATCGTCGAGGAAGTCGGCGACGAAAGACGAAGGAAGCAGCAGCAGAAAACAGCTAACAGCAGCAGGAATAGGTGTTCCGGTCGACCGGCCCAGTCAACCACCCGCAGTAGCAGGTGCTCGGTCGACCGGCCCGGTCGACCGACGTGCACAACGTGCACAACGGTCGACCGCCCGGTCGACCGACTGAAAGTACCCAACTCTCTGTTGGGCGCCTGGTCGACCGACCGGTCGACCAGTGGAAGGGGTCGGTCGACCGCCCGGTCGACCGACAAGCGGGTGCGGGCTGTGTTTGCTGATTTAGAAACCTGTTTGTATAAATACGAGATTTCTAGGGTTTTGTTGTATGTTGGAAAAACTGGAGCTCTCTTGAGATCAGAGGTGCTGCTAGTATTGTAATCGATCTTCCAAAGTATTATAATCTCTCTTTGATTGCCCCGGGGACGTAGGCATTGAGGCCGAACCTCGTTAGATCGTTGTTTGCTTGTGTTCTTTCTCTGATATTTGATTTTGTGCTGTTTTGGGAATTGTTCTTCGTGCTTGGGAGATTCAGGGATTCCTCTTCTGGTTGTTGTTGTTGGCACAACATGAAGAGCTGGAACAAAACTATGGTCGGGAACATATTCGAGCGAGCGGCATCACTCAACTATTGGATATTGTTGGTTGCAAGGGGTAGAGGAATGTGATGCCCTCATTGAATCCCAAGCTATTCGGCTGAAGAAATTAAATGATGAATACCAAGGCTTGATGGCTACGCAAGAGCAACTCTGGAGACAAAAATCTCATGTTACTTGGCTACAAGAAGGTCATAGAAATTCTCGCTTCTTTCGTAGGGCTGTGATTACCTGGAGAGCGAGAAACTTTATCGCGTGCATTAAGAATGTAGAGGGGACAGTCGTGCACGACAGGGCGAAAACCGACAAGGTTTCTGTAATTCTAGTGGGGAGGAAGAGGTTTATAACAAATCCGATATCTACTTTGGTGATCGGGTTGATGTTAGGTTGAAGAGGAGCATTACTAGAACTCTAAAAGTGAAGGTGGGAAGAAGGCCTGTTAAATATCTTGGACTATATCTTGATGGCATAAAGTTGCCTTTGAAACTCTTTGATCCAATTTCGGCGAGATTTAGGAAGAGACTCTTGGGATGGAAGATTAAATGCTTGTCATTTGCCGGGAGGATAACACTACTCAAGTCGGTTCTTCAGACATATTTTCTTTCTAGTGGTTAGGTCCCCGTTGGCATGCTGGAGAAGTTAGAGAGGGGCTTCAGATATTTTCTATAGGGCAAGGGTAGGATGAGTCGAGGCATGGCTCTGGTTAGTTGGGAAAAACTATGTAGGCCTAGGAACTTGGGTGGTTTGTGTTGGAAATAATTCAATATGTATGGGCTCACATATGTTAATTTAATGTGTATGGTTATCTTAAAATATAATTCAAATTAATTGTGATCTAATAAAGTCAATAATTGGACTAGTGGGTATTAAATTGTCACGGATTTAATGTGTATACTCTTCAGCCAGAACTCACACTTGCTAAGCTTGGCATGAAGCTGCTCTAGTCGGAGAGTCTGTAGCACTATCCTCAGATGCTCCGCATGCTCCTCTTTATTCTTGGAATAGACCAGGATATCATCAATGAACACCAAAACAAACTTGTCCAGATAGGGTGAGAAGATCCTATTCATCAAGTCCATGAAGACTGCTGGGGCATTTGTAACTCCAAAGGGCATAACCAAGAACTCATAATGACCATACCGAGTCCTGAATGCCGTCTTCTGGATGTCTTCCTTCTTCACCTTCAACTGATGGTACCCCGACTGCAGATCTAACTTCGAGAATACCTGGGCCCCATGAAGTTGATCAAAGAGATCATCAATCCTTGGCAACGGGTACTTGTTCTTGATGGTGACCTTGTTCAACTCCCTGTAATCAATGCACAACCTCTTGCCACCATCCTTCTTATTTGCCAACAGCACTGGTGCTCCCCAAGGTGAAGTACTCGGTCTAATCAGACCTTTGCTTGAATACTCCAGCAGCTGCTCCTTCAATATAGCTAATTCTGTTGGCGCCATCCGGTACGGTGCTTTAGAGATGGGAGTCGCTCCTGGAATAAGGTCAATAGAGAACTCCACAACTCTATCAGGTGGAAGTCCTGATATCTCCTCAAATACATCTGGGAATTCATTCCACACTGACACCGTCTTCTTCTCTTCAGCAGTGGCACACTCCAGTTGGTCTTCCTTCCGGAGGGACTTGCGTTCTCCAAAGAACTGAAACTCCGGTTGGTGTGGGATCCTGAAGATCACCTTCTTCTCCCGACAGTCGATCACCGCATGATACTTGCTAAGCCAAGTCATGCCTAGGATCACATCGTACCCTCCAGTGTCCAGTACGAACATGTCGGCTTCTAACTTCCTGCCACATAGCTCCACATTGCACGCCTTGCAGATCTTGTTAGTTATAACTACCCCATTTCCCGTACTAATTTCCCATTGGTCACCCATACAGACTAGGGGTATAGAATGCAAGGCAGTAAATCTACTGGATATGAAGCAGTGTGATGCACCGGAGTCAAAAAGTGATAAGACTGGAACTGAGTGGACCAAAATTGTACTTGCCACCACTTCTCCAGATGCCTCGGCTTCCTCTGCTGTCAGATTGTAGGCCTGGCCTCTCCCGCGGCCTACCCCAGTCCTGGGTCCCCTCTGAGCCTGACCCAGATTCCGACGCTGGGGAGGAAGTGGAGCTCCTCTGCCTGCAGGTCCTGGATTCCTTCTCATCGGTGGTGCTGAAAGTGCTGGGGGAGCTGCTCGAGCTGGAGGCACTGATGGTGCCACTCGTGCTGGAAGTGCTGGTGGTGCTGGAGCTGCATTCCAGCTCCTCTTGAATGGACACTCTCCCACCGAGTGGTTACCGGATCCGCATGCCAAACACAGTCCATTGGCCATACGGCAGTTCTGCTGGTTGTGTCCGGGTTTCTGGCAGTACCCACACACAAGCTGCTGAGGAGGAGGCCGAAAAGGTCGCTTGGCCACTGGGGCACCAAGAGCTCTGACTGGGTTCCCCCTGTGCACCTGCTGGAACTGGCGCTTCATCGGCTTGTACTGCAGCTCAATCCTCCTCTTCTTCTCCAACCCTTGCTCCACATCACGGGCAATAGAAAGGACCTGGGAGTACGTCTTCAGCTGGTGGGGTATAAGCATCATCTGAATGTCCACCCTCAGTCCTTACTGAAATCTGCTAGCTCTCTTCTCCTCGTCGGCCACCATATACGGTGCAAACCGACTAAGCCTCAGAAATTCAGCGGCATATTCATCCACTGACCGATTCCATTGTTGCAGTCTGATGAACTGCTCCTCCATCTCCTTCTGAGCAGTCGCAGGGAAAAATCTCTCGTAGAAGCCTTTCGAGAACTGATCCCAAGAGATAGGCTTCTCCAGCCTCGCCTCTTCAGCAAGCCACCAAGTCCTCGCCACATCCTTCAGCTGGATCTTGGCTACTTCTACTTGGTTCTCAGCAGGAATTCGGGCCGCCTTCAAGAGATCGGTCATATCGATCAACCATTGCTCTGCATCCAGGGGCTTCTCTGTGCCCGAGAACTCTGCTGGCTGCAATCTCCGAAAATCTGAAATAGTCCCCGGCCTCTGCTCCCGAGGCGCAGTCAGCAATCCTTGACGCAGGAGCTCTACCTGCTGCTGCTGGCTATCCATCATCCCCTGGAGTAGCCTCATCATGTCGCTTTCCCCGTTCGGACCTTCGCGGGAAGTGCTGGGACCGTTACGTGTCCCCCGTCTATCCATATTCGAGCCGAGAGCTGAAAGGATGACAGAATATGAGATTTCAGGAATCAAGAGATGGATTTCAAAAAAGGAATAGATAACTTCGTACTTGTGATTGAAATGTATAATAAGGACTCGTGTGACTTAGCCGCAAATTAATCCAACATTAATTTGCAGACTGGCTGTACTGAAGGTGTGAGAGCCTAGGCTCTGATACCAACCTGTGACGCCCCGATCCCGGAGGGTACGGAGACGCCACTGCGACGTACATACGCAGGGCGATGGAACCATCCCGTATGTACGCTAAGCATCAATACAACACAATACAGGAATCAGAGTGCGAAAAATACGTGATATTATACATTCCAATACAATACAGTACAAGTACTTAGTTATCACGAATTTTGACATAATATTACATCACCAGGTACTACAAAAGTAGGATTGTACAGAATACAAAAGATAAACTCACGAGCTGGAAGAGAGAGAATCTCGCGAGCGGAAAAGACTGGACGGGACTACTGCTGATCTGCCTGATCCTCGAGGTAGGCCTGGTCCTCAGCTGATGGGTCCACCTCGGTCCAACCTGTCAAATCTCGCGAGCGGAAAAGATTTAATTAATAGCAATTTAATTAATAGCAATTTAGGTAAAGACTATACAATGATACATGCATCTCCAACTGTTTTCGTGTAAACACACTTATCACATTCATTAATAGTGAATACATCTTTGATCATGACACTATCAAATTTCTCATGCCATTGTTTTGGAGCCTGTTTTAAACCGTATAAGGATTTTACCAATTTACACACCTTGTGTTCTTGGCCCTTAACTTTAAATCCTTCAAGTTGCTCCATATATATCTCTTCACTTAATTCACCATTTAAGAATGCAGTCTTGACATCCATTTGATGGATATCTAAGTTGTGCAATACTGCAATCGCAATCAACATCCGTATGGACGTTATTCTTATTACTGGTGAATAAGTATCGAAGTAGTCAAGTCCTTCTTTTTGTCGATAACCCTTGGCTACTAATCTAGCCTTGTACTTATCGATAGATCCATCGGGTTTTAATTTTCGTTTGAAAATCCACTTACACCCAATTGGTTTACTTCCAGGAGGCAAGTTTACCAATTCTCAAGTATGATTACTTAGTATGGATTCTATTTCGCTATTTATAGCTTCTTTCCACATTTGTGCTTCTGGGTTTGACATAGCCTCTTTAAATGTTTGAGGCTCGCTCTCAATAGCGTATGCTATGAAATCTGGACCAAAAGATTTTGAGATTCTAGATCTCTGACTTCTTCTTGGTTCAATTTCCGCATTTACATTTCGTTCCTCGGGGCTTTCGTCCCTGAACGCCATCTCGTGTGTTCTTTTCTCAGAAGTCTTATCTGCTTCCCGTTTGTACGGAAAGATATCTTCAAAAAACACAGCATCTCGAGATTCGATAATCATGTTTACATGAATATCTGGTATTTCTGATTTATGAACCAGAAATCTATAGGCATTACTATTCAAGGCATAGCCTATGAATATGCAGTCCATAGTTTTTGCTCCCAACTTAGTCTTTTTAGGTAATGGAGCTAGCACTTTTGCAAGGCACCCCCACATTTTGAGGTAATGGTAGGAAGGTGTCCTTCCATGCCATAACTCGAATGGTATAAGACCAAGTTTCTTGTGGGGTACTCTATTTAGAATATAATTTGCAGTTAATAGAGCTTCCCCCCACAAGTTCTGCGGAGCTCCAGAACTTACGAGCATGGAATTAACCATCTCTTTCAAAGTTCTGTTCTTCCGTTCAGCAATTCCATTCTGCTGAGGAGTGTATGGTGCTGTTGTTTGATGTATTATACCAAAACTAGCACATAACTCACTAAAATCATTTGATTCATATTCTCCGCCTCTATCGAATTTTAGAATCTTGATTTTCTTGTTGAGTTGATTCTCAACTTCGGCTTTATATGTTGTAAACATATTTATTGCCTCATCCTTACTGTTTAAAAGATACACATAACAGTATCTTGTACAGTCATCAATAAAAGTAATAAAATACTTTTTACTGCCTCTAGTTGGCATAAACTTCAAGTCACATAGATCGCTATGAATTAACCCTAAAGGTTCTGTATTTCGATCTATTGAGTGAAATGAATTTTTAGCCAACTTGGCTGTAACGCCCCGATCCCGGCGGATACGGAGACGTCACTGCGACGTATATACGTAGGTCAGAACTACCCTCCCGTATATACGCTAAGCATCAGTACAGGCAAGAATCAGAGTACGGAAGCAAATGGTGCATTATACATTCCAACACATGAATACAATCACAGAGTTATCACCAGAAGTGATCCAATATTACATGAATATCACATCACTAATATGCGCAAATGCGAGAATACAAGGAAATATATAAGTATGAACAGAATGAAAGGCACACACGAGTTTAAAAGAAAAACTCGAGAGACTCACAAGGGGGCCTGGAAGGATGGAGCTCTGGATGGTCGGCTGGGGAATCCACGCTACCGCTGCGCTACTCTGATCCACAAGGGGGAGAATCTACACGCTCCAAGCTCCATGACCTGGACATGAGGATCCAGGGGAGTCGAATGATACTCCCCAGGCGAGTGGTGAAGCAAATCCAAGTGGCGAGCAAGGGTGAGTACATGTCATGTAAAGCCAAGGACAAGCAATCTGATCGTATGGCTTCAGATTACGGTTCCATGAGACTAGTACATCGAAGGAATAATCCAAACAAGGAAACCCTCATCTATATACCTTTATCTCATGTCACCATAACCCAAGCCCATTCAACCCGACTGTTCTCAGGCATGATAAGATAATGAACAAGAGGCAAGTGAATACAATGGATAAAGCAGAATATGAGCAGATAATACGATAATACTCATAAAACCGGAAATCTGAAGTAAAATCCCGGACAAGCAAATATAGTAAGGCACAACACAGGTTCATAGCCGTTTAAGTTGCAGGCTTTAGTATGCGTCCCATTCCACATACCTCCACTTACAACTTAAAGAGCCGGTTATTATGACACTTTATTATTACTCGTCTTACCCTGATATCTAGCTATGTGAGCTAGCGTCCCAACGCACATAGATCCATATCCGAGTAAAACAAGGTTGTTATTGGAAGTAGATGGAGAACTGATAGAGCTTCTTATAGTAGTTTCCATACACCTGGAACCAGTTTGGAGGCCCAAAGTCCCCCTAACACGCATCTCCTGTGGGCCCTGAGTCCCACTAACACTACCGCCAATATTTTATTCCATTACTATAAGCAAGGTATCATTCCGGCATCCATCACTTCCTCCCATTCCCCATACAAGTTGTCCTTTTTATGGTTTATTAACATAATTACCAGATTTCGGGAATGAGCAGGATCATAACTGGAATACATAACAAGAATCATAACTGGAATCATAACAGGAGCTCAGATACTACATTCCCGTTATCGTGATAATTATATCAGAATCAGGTGCATCATGCTTGGTGTCAAGAGATAGCATGATAAGGTGATGATATTTAACAAGCAACCATACTTGACAAGAGATTGATAATAGTCTGGGTACATCATGACATAACAAGAGGGTCTTGCCAAATAACAGCATGCATGGTGGTCAGGTGATAACACACTAGATGGTCAGGTGATATACATGTGTTAAATAAAAGCATGCAACTGACTAGTCTGAGGTAATGGTATGGCATGGTAACATAAAAGTAATCCAAAGTACAACGACCACGAAGGGTCGGCCACGCAGAGTATAAAACAGTAAAAGATATAGAACATGAAATAAAATACATGGAGACTAGAACGAGAATATTTGCATAATCAATGAAATAGGGAGCAAGAGGGTAGCGAGCGAGAACACTCGCCTGAATCACCAGAAACGCCGAAAGGTCCGAAATCCACTGAATTCGGGATGCGCCATAATATATGATATATAAATATGTAGAGTGAAGAGGAGAGAGAAAGAGAGAAGGGAAGATGATGTTTGTCAAGTGACAAGTCAAGTAATACTAAGATATGATATAAGTCTAGAGGGTAAGGTTCATATTCAAGAAAGAAATCAACTATGACAAACAGCTAAAGTTAGTCGACTAGGTGGAAAGAGTAGTCGACTAATAAAGGGGTTAGTCGACTAACAGTCTGGTATAGTCGACTAAAACTGGGTTCCAGAGAGTTGGGTTATGGTTTCAGGAAAAGTTAGTCGACTAGGTGGAAAGAGTAGTCGACTAACAGACATCTCAAGTCGACTAACAGTCATGTCAAGTCGACTAATACTGAGTAACAGAGAGTTGGGTTTCTGATTCAGGAAAGGTTAGTCGACTAGGGTCAAGGGAGTAGTCGACTAATCGAGGTTTCTAGTTGACTAATAAATAACCTAAGTCGACTAAAACTGTGTTCTAGAAAAGGTTACGTTTCAACTAAGGGTTTCAAGTCGACTAGTCCTTAGGTCAAGTCGACTAATCGACTGGAAACAGCACACAGAACAGATTTGTGATGGTTTTGTTTGATGATCAAATTACATGATTTGAAGACACAAGTATACTAAGAATTATCCAAGGCTTGGTGAAGAAGAACACTTACCTAAAAGAAGTACAAGGTGTTGGAGTGATGGTGGTAGTGATGGAAGTTGATGATGAAGAAAAAGATGAGGTTTTGTTGGAGTTGATGACCTTGTGGTGATGGTTTCCATGGATATGAAAGAGGAAGATGATGAAGGAAAGAGGTTGGAGTAGTTGTGGTGGTGGTGGTTGTGGTGGAGATGAAGGGGAGATGGAGGTTAGGGCTTTGGCTCTTGGTGAAGAGAAATGAATAAGGAAATGAAATGTAAAGGAAAGGTATTTATAGGCTTTGGATTTTATGAAGGAGATGCAAATAAATAAAAGAGAGGGGGGTTTTTGCAAATAGGGGAGGATGAGGTGTCCCTCTTTTGGCCACTTGGCCGGCCATGGGAGAGAGAGAGAAAGAGGGGCATTAATGAGGGAGTTGTTGGAAGAAGAAAAAGAAATTTTGGGATTTTGGAAAATAGGAAAAGCCTTTGGCTTGTGGAGGAAGGAAGGAAATAAAGAAAAAGGAAAAAGGAAAAGAAAATGGAAAAAGGGAAATTATTCTCTTGGAAGAGAAAATGAAAAATAATGAAAGTGGCGGATTCCCGGGATTCGGTTGCGGATGCGGAAATCTTTCGGGAAAACACCGGAATCGTCCGAAATTCAAGTATCTCGGAACGACCCGAAATAATTATCAAAAATCAAGAATATTAATCTACGGATTATAGTGAAATCCGTTTTAAGAAATACTTTATAGTTTTAAAACTAAAAATCCCGGAATCAGCTTTGCTACCGACTCCGGTGGAATTTTCATAAATTCATAAAATTCCCAGAAAAAGTATTTAGGTAGAAAATATGATTTTAAGAAATAATGTCTAAAGTAACTTTTAGAAATTCTAAACCATTTGTAAACTAAAAATTCGGGAATCGGTCAGCAGCACTGGCCGACACCGGTTTTGAAGATATTTAATTAAATTCAGGAAAATTTCAGAAAATCATATAAAATCTAAAATATAGGAAAACAATATTTGAAATTGGAATCGGTCAAATCTAATTACCGGAAAGACCAAATCAAGTAACACATTAGGATCGGGTCTTCGGTTCAGACTAGGGCTGACTCCGAGTCCACGAATCCAAATTTAAGACAAAACAATCATATAAACAATTCATAATACAAAATAAGTACAGAAGGTAAATCGAAAAAATACGATCAAAAATCTGAATACGCAACTAAGTACGTATTCCGGGAGCGGGGTGTTACATTGGCCTCAACACAAATCTCACACTTGCGAATTTCTTCCAAGTTGAGTTTAGGAATATATCCCAGATTAGACAAGTTCTTCAAAGACTTGTAATTTACATGCGCTAATCTAGCATGCCACAAAATAGGAGACTCAAGCAAATAAACAGAAGAATTTTCTTTATTTATAAGCTTCGGGTACAAATACATAGACTTTTTATCTACCACTGCAACATTGGCTTTAAAAAGTCTATCAACAAGATAACCATTTCCCACATACATCCCTCCCTTAGTAAGTACAAATTTATCAGATTCAAAAACCATTCTAAATCCTTTCTTATTAAGTATTGATCCGGAGATCAAATTCTTGCGGATGTCTGGAACATGAAGCACATCGTTAAGAGTAAGCTCTTTCCCCGATGTCCACTTCAGGATGACCTTGCCCTTTCCTTCAACCTTTGAGACGGCTGAATTTCCCATGAATAGTTGCTCATCTTGCTCTAGTATTTGATATTCTGAGAATAATAATTTCTCAGAGCAGATGTGCCGAGTAGCCCCAGTGTCTACCCACCAATCCTTATTGTTGGTTGTCAGATTTACTTCTGACACCACAGCTGAAAGGCTTGGAGACTCATGGTCGGTCAAGTTTGCCTGTGGGTGGCTTTTCTTGTTCTTTTTGAGAAGGCTGCGACATTCATTAGCCTTATGCCCTTCTTTGTTGCAGATGTAGCAGGTTCCCTTGAAGCGTATGTTCTTGCCTTCTTGGACCTTACCCTTGTACCCCTGGGAAGTCTTCTTCCGCTTTAAGCCTTTGGAAGTAGACGCTTTCCCCTTTGAGTCCTCGATCACATTTGCTTTTGCTTCGTAGGAGTTCTTACTGCTCCTTTTCTCGGACTTTCTATTGTCCTCCTCGATTCGAAGCCTCACAATGAGATCCTCCAACTTCAACTCCTTTCGCTTGTGCTTAAGGTAGTTCTTGAAATCTCTCCACGCAGGTGGGAGTTTCTCCACGATAGTAGCAACCTGAAAAGTTTCAGGTAGGATCATACCTTCGGCTTCTATCTCGTGCAAGATAAGTTGGAACCCTTGCACCTGACTGATTACAGTCTTGGTATCCACCATTTTGTAATCCAGAAATCGTCCTACGACGAACTTCTTGGTACCAGCATCCTCAGTCTTGTACTTCTTGTCAAGACTGGCCCATAACTTCTTTGCCGTAGTGATTGGACTGTAGACATTATAAAGAGAGTCATCCAGTCCATTAAGAACATAATTTCGGCAAAGGAAGTCACATTGAGTCCATGCATCAGTTGCAGGCTCTGGTGGATCTTCTTCCAGGAATCTGGCCAGATGAAGAGTGGTCAAGTAGAAGTACATCTTCTGTTACCACCTCTTGAATTCTGTGCCATCAAACTTTCCTGGCTTCTCCGGCTTCGGGTTAGGAAGTGGAGGAGGCATCAAACTTTGGAGCGGCATGTTTGTTGCCTTGCTTGAGCTATCTTGATTTGTCTCAGACATCTTCTGCAAGTTCAAGCAGAACTGAAGTTAGTAACTTCAATATTAATTGTCTTAAGATTGTTGGGTATTCTGCTTAACAAGAATCAATCTGACAACTAATCAAGATCACTGAGATATCAACAATCTAATTGGCCAGGTCGGCAAATATCAGGTGGGAGGTTTTCCGTTCAATAGAACGTTCCTTAATTTAAGAACCACCTTTCAATTTCCTTCCTTGGTTAAAGCACCAATTAGACTGAATCTAAGTCAGTCTCGACTGAATCTAAGTCAGTCTCGATATACTGTAAAGTATATCCCCTGTATAAAGGACTTAATCCACTTATACAGTATTTAGAGTGAGGTACGCTTATAGCGAATCTCCTTAAGACAATTACGTCCCCCGCACTGGTGCTAACGGGATAATGGACGCTGGTCTCCCAAGATACAACACTCTTTCACGGTATTTGGATAGCACTACCAAATCACCGTACGGTCGAACCGTAGTCAACCAGTACCTTCACAGGATCGTTGAAGCAGCGGTACAAGAACAAATTTCAAACGAATATTTGCCTTTACTCTTCTGGAGGAGCACCCACTGTTGAGGACGATGGAAGGTAGAAGAATATCTTTCTTCAGAAGTACCAGATTCAGACAACAATTCTTATAAAAGAATATGTTGAATTTTCTGATTCCTCTTTCAGAACAATTTTGCAGAATCTCCGTCGGAAGTCACTTCGGAAATCGAGTTACTGATTTTCCACTTCCCTTTTGGAAGTCACTTCACTTCAGAACTCTACTTCCTAATTCAAACCGCAAAACTTAATTTGCTGTTCAGAATTTAGAGAGAGAGAAGAGAAGATTGGTGTTGTAGTTGTGTGTTTTACAATTGAGAATTGGAGCCCTTTATATAGCCTTCCAGGAGTGCCCAACAGGTTCGAACCCAAACCAAAGGTCGCACCCTATCGACCCAGCAGTCGTGTCTGTTGGCTGCCCAAAAGATGCACCCAACAGTTGCAACTGTTGGTATTCCAACAGTCTTGGAGCGGGTTGGTTCGGATCCGGATACCCATACCCGCAGACCTGATTCAAAAAGAACCAGGCCGGGTAGGGAACCCGAACCCGAACCGGCCGGCCGCCGCCGCCAGCGGCGGCGCGCGCGCATGTGCGGGCATAGATCCCTCCCAATCGCGCGCGAAAACTCCAAGTACCCAAAGAGCACGCCCTTTGTTCTCAATTTTCTTTATTTATACACCACAAACTTCCATCCCACGGCCAATGTGGGACTAAATGCTTTAAGCTACCTTTAGTCCCGTTTTGGCTTTGAATTAGGCAATCTTTGGACTTGAATATCTCATTCATTCGAAGTCGGAATTGAACATGTGAATATACCATGTTCATCACAAATGGAAGGAGAACACACTCCAACCATCATCCGGTTGATTCGATCAACGGATCTCGCCATAATTCAACTCGAAGATTCACCTTTATATTCTTCAATTCCAACAGTTTTCACCTTTGATGAATATTCCTTTCTTCTTCCCCCCCGGGCGGCTAATCTCCCCCCTAGTTGGGAGATTAGTCGGGGGGGGGGGGGAAGGAATTCGACCGAACAGGTATAGGAGATCGACTAGGGAGAGGGAAAGGAGGGGTTGGGGGTGGTTGGGGGGGGGGGGGGGCGGGGAGGCTGGGGAGGAGGGGCACCAAGGGCGGGGGAGAGGAGGGGGAGGAGGAGTGCCTTCATCAGTCTAGGAGGAGAACAATTTGGGAAGAAAAGGAGTGCCTTCGTGAACTTGAGTGTGCCTTCATCAATTTTTGGTTGGAAATATCCGCTTCCGAGAATTATCACGGAGAAGGGGAATCGCTTTTCCATGACACGCGTCCACTAAAAATAACGACGTTTTAATAGAGAAGAGCTGAAGGAGCTTCAATATTTCCTTCGCCTGATCAGCGAAAGGAGGAGGAAGAAGAAGAGACAGAGACTGAGAGAGATATCTCTCTCCCTCTCTCTATCTTCCTCCGGTCCTCCCTCTTATTCCAAAACATAAAATTTCAAAACCCTAGAGATCTAGATCTCACCAAACTCACTCTCAAATCCTGCTCCCAGTAATGGACCTCTCCAAGCCACAA
Source organism: Agave tequilana (assembly GCA_038442645.1). NCBI lineage: Eukaryota > Viridiplantae > Streptophyta > Magnoliopsida > Asparagales > Asparagaceae > Agave > Agave tequilana. The sequence continues at coordinate 35,924 of JAVJIF010003092.1, forward strand.
ACCCGCGGGCTCTTCTCACCGAACCCCAAGTCCCCCAAAAGAACCCTAATTATACTCATCTCCACCTCCTCCGCCATTGCCATCCTCATCCTGCTCCTCTTCCCCTCGCGCGCTCCTCCCAAATTCTCCATTGTCATCGACGCCGGCAGCACGGGCACCCGGATCCACGTCTTCGGGTACAGGATCCGACCCGGATCCGCGGTCCCGGTCGAGATTGACTTGAAAACCATGGCCGAGATGAAGGTGAGGCCTGGGCTCTCGTCTTACGCCGGAGATCCGGAGAGGGCCGGGGAGTCGTTGAAGGAATTGGTGGAGTTTGGGAAGGAGAGAGTGGGGAAGGAGCTGCTGGGAGAGACGGAGATTAGGCTGATGGCGACGGCTGGATTGAGGATGGTCGATGACGAGGGGGTCCGGGAGAAGATACTGGAGAGCTGCAGGAAGGTTTTGAGGAGTTCCGGGTTCCAGTTTCGCGATGATTGGGCCACTGTGATATCAGGTACGGGATTTGTTTGGTCAAAATTCAATCTTTGAGGTATCTATAGATTTTTTCATATAATAGTTAAGTATAACGATGATATCTTTTCCGTGTTTTTGGTTTTTAGTAGGTGTTAGTATCATTAATATTTGGTATCGAGAATGTTGGCATATTGGCACTTGCCGTCACTTTCTTGAGTTCTAACTATGTTTGGTTAAATAGAAGGATGCAGAGGCTTCTATCACTTAATTGGTCTCTTTTAGGAATCTTAGTTAACTAGATTACCGCTTGCTGTGGAACCAAGCGGTGAAGAGGAGAGGGGAGAGAGGGGAGGAAGAAGAAGGAGTGGGAAGATGAGAGAGGGAGAGGGAGAGGGAAGAGAGGAGAGAGGAGTGAGGAGAGCGGGGATAGGGGGTGGAGAGGGCCGCTCAGTTCTCTCTGTGGCTCGCTCTTTTGGAGGACAGACACACGGACAAAGTTCAAGGAGGAGTCACGGGACAAACCTCACTTCGCTCGATTTGATAAATAGTTGTACGTGTTTTTGGCTATGCGCTTAGGCTTATTTATGAGAAACTATTGCTCCACCCCATAGAATAGAAAATTTAACATAACTATTTGGTCTGAATTGATGAAAGAAAATTAATGTGTTCAGATTAATGGTGTGACATAGATGTCTGAATCAGCATTCAGTTATGTTGGAATATTGCCGTTCAGTGAGTTTGCTAAGGGATATATTGAACATGAAAGAATCTGGAGATGAATTTATTTAGTTATTTATATTTATTTTCCTTTTTGTGCACCGGAGCTAAACACACTTTCTTATAGCAGTTTCTTGGCATTTTTTATTCATGGTGCATTGGACCGGATGCCACAGAGAAAACTCATTGTGTCATCAGGGACATCACAGATCAACTTAACATTCATATACTAGTGCTTGAACAAGGTTTATTTATTCTGTTGCTGAGGATTCTAGGGTTGGTTTTTTTATTATTTTTGTGGCCAATTTTCTTTCTATATGATGACCACTTGACTATTAAGTATTAAATGAAAACTTGTTCCATTGCATTTACTAATACTGAATAATTCTACTATTTTCAATTTAATCCTGTTCATGGGTAGAAATCCTAATTATTAAGAATAATATTTCTATAGGCTCGGATGAAGGTATCTTCGCATGGGTTGCTGTAAATTATGCCCTTGGTGCTTTAGGAGGCGATCCTCTGGAAACCACTGGGATAATGGAACTTGGTGGAGCTTCTGCTCAGGTTTCCCCCCCTTCCTTATGGATTTTGTGATTGTTGCTCCTCTACTTATCCTTTTCTATCCATGAGTTGCTTGTAAGTTTTTTAACCCAAGTTTTCACTTGAATTTGATGTGATCTATAACTCCTTGCTGAGTGTATCATTTTGAAACTCTTTAATGGTAACCATATTGGTTATTTAAAAGTAATCTTGATTGGAATGCAGTCCAAGGTTATACTTTCTGAGCAAATAAAAGATTCATGCAAAGTAAAAAAAAAAAACATGCTCATTAAGATGGGTTAAATTATACTATTTGTGCTTAAATGAGTAGGATAGTGGTTAGTTGCAAAATCAAATCCAGCAAGGGAAAGTCAAATGCAGTAATCATATCTGTGATATCCTGGAGAATGTCCATGCATAAAAGGTTTTTTTTCACCCACTAATAGTACTAGGTGCAAACTAAGATGGGCATGAACGTCCAGATTACTAATCACCTACTGCGAATTTGCATTTTGTTCTGCTGTTGCATTTGTTTTGTATACCTTCTATCATTCTTGCTAGCGTCAGCTTTACACATGTATATTTTTCAGCTAATTATCAGTTTTATTCAAGATTATACTCTAGGGCAGTTATTCAAGTAGTCGTCAAGATCTCTAGCATTTCCAACTTCAAGAACGCCACCCGGGGTAACATCTTCAGGTCTTCAGCTGCCTGAGATGGGACGTGACTTCTTGATATTTCTCCTCAAGGTGATGAATCTTTAGGCTTAAGAGCCTTTTCTTTCGATTGTTGCCATTGGTGGTGAAGAAAAAGGTTATGCCGGGAATGTTCTCTATTCTGAACATTTCTTGGAAGTAGACTACATGTTTTAAATCTTAATGCAGGCATGGTCAACTTGAGATGGGAAATTTCTATCGCAAAGGCTCGTGTACCCTAACAAATGGGTAATAGAGTATCACATTGGATTGAAGGATTGAGCGTTCAAAGTGAAGGTGATTCCCAATCGATAAAGATGATAAGTGAGATCAAGTAGCGGAGGCAACATAAGGAAAAAGAAGTTGAGATCATCATGATTCTTGATAGATTTGGCACGAGGTTGAGTTCACGGTTGTTGAAGGATCTAAAACTAAGGAGTTTGCTAAAAGGATTTGATGTGGAGATGTTACAAAGGGTTAATAGTTATTGCTGAAAGGATTTGCCATGGAGATGGGCAAATGAGTTTACAAATCAAGACTGGCGATGCACAAGATCCGAGAAGGCATCCACAAGGCAGTAATTTGCTAGTGCTAGGGATTAACTGCATGCTAAATGTTGAAAAAAGCAGGCAGGACAAGGGTGTAGTGGCACGACTAGTGCATGTAAAAGTTACAGCTTCATGGCTTTGAGTTTGATGGGATGTTTTATTTACTTAAAGACATATCGGTAATGTGACATGTACAATCCTATATGCGCTCCTAAGGTTGTTTCAAATTGGGCCTAAACTCTTAACTATAAAGTGGAGCAAAATGTACAAAGGCTGTTTTGTGGCTTACTTCTAGAGATTCGAAGATAAAGTGGGAGCAGAATACTTATGCAAGGTTTTTGCTGATTGCTGAAGATTAAAAAAAAAACAATGAAACATGAGGTGAAGGTCGAGGCTAAGTTGTAGTTAGTAGGTGTCTGACACTAAGGACAAGCACCATGGATGAAGTTCGTGCCCACGATAGTCTTTTCACCATGCGCTTTTTTTAGCGATGATGAGATAACACAAAAGTAAACAATTAAAAACAAACTAAAGTGGAGATTTGTTAGGATACAATTTTTTTTCTTATTGTTGATTAAGGATAAGGATTAGTGGTGGTGATTTGGTAAGCAAAGGAGTCCATTTACACACAGACTCATGAAGAGCACATGATTCTGATTAAGGCCTATTTTAGGGCTTACTATACAATGATTAAGAGCCAATCTAAATTATAAAAAAAATCAGTTTTTTCACAGTTAAGTTCTTGTGAGAGATCCAAGGAGATATAGTCATCCATGAGGGAGGAACATGAGGAGGAGCCTTCCATAAGGTGTCAAAAGCTTCTCATGAGGTATTGAGAGGGGGTCCTCTTGGGTAGAGAGAGGTCAAGGGTTCTTAAGGAACTTAAAGGTGTATGACTCTCTTGCTGTTTCTTTATTATATAGTTGAATTTCTCTTGGGCTCTCCCATATACGTAAGCTGATTTTGGCTGAAGCACATAAGCTTGGTGTTTCTTTTTTTCCCCTGTATTTATTGCTTTTATTTTTGTTCTACTTTGTACATATTATTTTCTCTCTTTGCCCTTTGTACTGTTGGCGATCATTTGTTGGCAGGGGTGATCATTCGGTCAGTTTGGTCGATTTCTGCCAAAAGTTTCAAAACTGAACCACTTACTAAATCAAACCCAATCGAACCAAGTTCTTAAGCTACGTTCAATTTGATTGTCACTTTTGAGGAGAGATGCACATGATGATGAGCAAAGAAGATTATCTAAACAGTTGATTCAAAAAAATCAGAAAATTTGTAAGGAAAAAAAAAATCCAGAAAAACAACCATAAATCCACACTCTTATTTCATGAAATAAGGAATAAAACTAATAAAAAATGTCATTTTTACCTAAACGTCCCTAGGTTTCCCCTAAAAAGCCCAAAAATTAAGCCATGATTTCATATTTATTGACCTAATTCAAGCCACTCTTACGAGCAGCCATGGAAAAGAACTCACTTTTAAGAGCTTAATCATGGCAGCTTTGAAATCTTCTGAGATTTGATCCAATGCCCCTAACATGTTGCTGCTGTTATCTTTTGCACCATTCTCGGTCGTTGGGTTAAACCTGAGGAGAGGTTTGAAGAAATCCAAGTATAGAGAGGCAAGGAACCAAGCGATCTGTGGTGGTGGTTGCAACTCCTTCGTGAGCATCCACCTGTCCAGATAAAAAATATTTAACAAGATGCACCATAGGGTGGTCCTTCTGTCATCGGGAGGGGGATGAGAATGGACGAAGAAGTGGCGTACGTGTTAGTCAAAGCCAATGATACACAATTGAAACTTGTAGAGGGCGGCTGTTGGGAGACGAGAAGTCAGAGAAAGGGGTGGGTTGACAGGAATGTGCAGTTCAGAGGTGGAGCCGGATGGTTTTTCTTTGCAGGGAGGGGCGCCCAGAAATTTCTGGATCTTTCTACCAGTCTCCTCCTTTCATTGGTACTAATTATTTCTAATATATAAAATATTTGTGTATTTAAAATTAATTAAATATATGCCAGTTGGTTTGGTCTAGTATTGGCCAGAAAGTCGAACCAAACTAAACCCACCAAATTTGGGTCAGTTAATTCACTTTCAACTGAATAATACTACCCCTGTCTGCTGGTGGTTGTATCTTAATTTCTTTCAACATGTGCTTCGACTTGTAACTTTGCCATTCTTTTTCTATACAAACATTATTACCGTTTGAATTTCTAAATTGGTTATTGGACTTCCTGTAACTGGAACTACGTTTCTTCCTTTGTATTATAGGTAACTTTTGTGTCCAGTGAACCTCTGCCGCCTGAATTTGCACACGTGCTTAAGTTTGGCAAGAACACATATAGCCTCTATAGCAACAGTTTTCTTCATTTTGGACAGGTATTTCTGATTTCCAGCAACTTTAATTCAATACCTTCAAAATCTTTCAGGAATTTAGTGCATCCTCTTTTGTTGTGGCATCATTGGACTGCTAAGGGTTCATTGCCGGTTTGTTTATTGTTTGAAAAATTGAAGAAACTGAGGAAACTGATGGTTTATCAACTTGGTTTATGACGAGGTTGACGTTTAGTTAGAGAATCGTCTCAAGCTTGTGCTCTTAGAATCATCATTTCTGATTTCTTTTCCTATATTAACTTAAACTTTTAGTTATGAGGGGAACTAATGCATGTCATCATGCAGAATGTGGCATATCATTCCGTACTGGAATTGCTGAGCTCGAGGGGCGTGAAATCATGTAAGTTGCTCCTTCAGAAAGGGTAATTCCTCGTAATCTGGCAGTTGCTGTACCAGCTTCCGAGGAAAAGAAGCTAGTTTATTCTACAATCTTTGTTTGTAGTTAATAGAAGAAATATGCATGAACTCATCAAATTTTATGAGTGATAACAATGTCATTTGGTTATCTTCAACCTTTGTTCATGTGTGGGGCACCGCATAGAGGGGTGCTCTAATGAATACCCTCATTAGCACCCAAAAGATTATTGAAAAAGCTTCAACATTTGTTCAGAACTTCATAGCAGTCAGTGGCAGGAATGATCACTGGGGTTACACCTATTATCTTTCAAATCTCATTAATTAGTTGTATATCATTCAGTAGAGGAAATGTACTAAATCAATTTTAAATGACACAGAAGGTCCCTAAGTCAGCGACTTGGTTCTAAACAGCACCGGTTGCAAGTTTTATTAGCAATTTATCATACAATTAACTCTGACTGAGGACATGATTGTGACATCTGTTATTGATTTCGCTCTTGACTCGCCTGGATTTTCTGAATAATTGTCACAATCACTTCAATCACAACTAGCACCACATCATATTCACAACAAACCAAATCCACAACCCCCGAGGGGGAACAAAGGCTGTAGCCCGGTCTTCAACTTAGGACCTCTCATAACCCAACCCAGTCCCTTTAGACATGCCTCATTGACGACAAATCAAGTTATGCTAGTGCGATAAAGTATAGCGTCAAACCTTATTCACACAGCTTTCGTAATGAAACCCAACCTTAATTCACTTGGGTTTTTCTAATAAGTTTGGTCTCTTGATTAACTTGTATTTATTGGTATTTTTTGACAATCATTTTTTCACAATTAGCAATATCCAATAAATGATATTGTGTACTTTCCCATGTATAAACATGGACAGGCATGCAACTATAGTGAATAGATTGATCTGAATAATATGGTTTTTCTGTTCTAGCAAATATGCAATTGGAAGATGTGTTATTACTTAAAAAAGGCTGTTGTTAATATTTAAACTGGGAATTTTTTTCTTGTAATGCAGCTGCAGAATCTGCTCAGGGAGAAAATTTTGTAGACCCTTGCTCTCCTAAAGGCTATTCACATGGTGTTAAAATATTTAACAACTCTGCTGGCATTCTTAGTTCAAAGCCGGAAACTCACCCTGTTGCGCATGCAAGCGGCAACTTCTCAGAATGTAGGTCTGCTGCATTTACGCTGCTACAGAAAGAGAAAGGTATCAACTATGCTCATGAATCAGTGTGCACCATGTTCGTTTGAATCTTGTAAGACAATATTATTCTGTTGTTGTCCATGTCTTTTTACCGCCCCTACTTAAGTTGCAAAACATTTACAGACTTTTGCTATTTTTACTTCCCGGAATTTGTTACTTTGAGTTGATGGTTAGGCTATGAGATATGATGTAGGCCTCCTTACATTAACATTGTATTCATCGATATTAGTACATATTTGTTTCTCAGAACTAAGACTTTGTTTTCTTATTCTGGACAGTTTGTAATTTATTTGATTGTTTTACTAACTTATTTGAAATGTTGATATCTCATTGCAAGTGTTGGCATTAATCATGACTTAGTAGCATTTAGAGTGCATTGAGCTTTTTATACATATGAGTTATAATTACATGTTCTTAGGTTTTTACTGACAATTTATGTTTAGTGTGATTCCGGTCTGTGGGCAATTTATGCAGTTTTAGTTTTAGTTGATAAGGGTAGCTTAATAAACCACCCATCTGAAGGGACCTATTTTTGTTTTATGTCAAATTTTATGAATAATTATTTTAATATTTCAGAACCAAGCTTCAATATTTCCACTAGACACCTTTTCCTTAATAATTGCTACTTGAGGAGTCATTGATGTTTTTAACCCCCGCCCCTTTTTTGGGTGTTTTATACTGGGATGTGTGGTCTTGTTGGTGCTATTGCTGATAGTATAAGTACATAATCATCTGTATATTTCTTTTCAATTTTGTAAAGGTTATTTGTATGCATAGGGAAAAATTAACCAGGAATAGAATAGAATAGAATAGAATAGAATAGAATAGAATACTATCAAAATCAGCCCATGTTTTTAAGTAGTTGTGGAGAAAAATTATTATCGTCTGTCTCTATGTTGCACAGGTATTGTGATATAGGATGCCTATCTGATACATATCTGGCTCTTGGATACTTAGATATTTGATGAAAATACTTCTAGATCTTAACATATCCCAGATATGTATCTGAGACTAAAAAGTTAACTAATGCATGAATGACTCATTTCACAATTCCATTTGTTTTGTAGATCCATTATACAGTCTCTCTTCTTTTTTTAATGAAGAATTATGATTATTCATTCTAGTAACTATTGGTGTATAACTTGAAAATTTCTATATTCTCTTAGTTGTCGATTGTTTAACCATTATAGCCTTACAAATCATTGTTATAATTAAAGAACAGCAACTCTGACACACATAATTTATTGGAAAAGTGTCATTGTCCCTACATTTTTTTTTTTCACGTCAAGTTTTCTTTAAGTTTTGCCCCTCCTCTTTATTATGGTTCACCTTATACCCTTTGTCCAGGACAATGGCTGTCAGCTACTTGATGCAACCGTCCTCATTTCTTTGGGCTTGGGACAAGCTGTGAAATAGGACATTAGATGTATGTGTGCAACACAATTTTATTTATAGGTATCTACCGAAATAGGGTATGCAACAAATTAAGAATCTTCAGGGAGAAGATTCTCCTTATGCTAGTTTTTAACAGAAATATTCTCACATGCCTTATCTAAATTAGTAAATTACTAAATTTCAATCCATATGATATATACACATGTTTAGTCTTTTTGCCCTCATTAAAGATGCAGTTAATTTGAATCATATCCATTATAACTACAATCTCTCACTCTAGGAAGGTTTCTGTGCAAAATTATCTGGCATGGGTCATTTAGTATAGTTGAGGCCTTCAGAAAAGTATTCAGGTTTAATGAGGTCAACATTCTAGAAATGATTTTTGGTCTCTACATCATCGTCAAAGTGACTTGTACTTTTCACGTCTCCTAAATGTAAGATTTAGTCCAAAAGGGGAAAGAAACAATATGGTCAGTTGTTAGTCTCTTAACATCAGATTTGTTTTAGACTTTTGAGTTCTGATTCAAGGTGGACAGGCATATTTTCGTTAGGCTTTTATTCTTCGGATTCCTCTTGGTATCTATTTGCCTCCAGATGACATTATCACAATGTGGTAACCTTTCATATGATAACTATGATAACTATTTGATGTCAAACCTCTGTGGAGGAGATTGCTGCAGAATTTTATAATAACCTTTATATTAATACCCACAATCCTCTTATTACTAGTGCAAGCCATTCTATGACTCTAACATCATTTTCCCAATGGGTAATTTTTCTGAGTTTTGGTTTCATTTGACTATCTGTATGTTTCTCCAAATGTTAGTCAAATTGGTATACTTATTCATTCTACATGCAGATAAATGCTCGTACCAGAACTGCCAATTGGGATCAATTTTCGTGCCTAAGCTACAAGGAAAGTTCATAGCAACCGAGAACTTCTTCTATACATCAAAGGTCTAGAAATGCTTTCCCTTCACATTTTGAGCTTCTCACATCAGCTATTTATGCGTAAAAATACTCAACTGGAAGTTATTCAAAAACTTACGAGCTACTTTGTTTAGGGGGCCAATGGTTGGTAGTGTTGTTTTGTTCTAATCGAAATTCTTGCTGTTTGGCAGTTCTTTGAGTTGGGACCTAAACCGGTGTTATCTGATTTCATGTTGGCTGGGAAACAATTTTGTGGGGCAGATTGGGTTGACCTCAAAAAGAAATATCATGCTCTGGATGACGAAGACTTCCCACGGTATTGCTTCTCATCAGCATATATTGTGGCCCTGCTGCATGACAGCCTTGGAATATCTTTGGACAATGACAGGTACTCTGTCTGGCTAATATCCCCACCAATTTTTATATGGGATCATATGCTTATTTGGCAATTTTCTTTCTGTTTGGCATTCAGGGTTATACTGCATTTTAAGATAATCTGTCTGTATAGCCGACTTGGCTTCCGCTCATTCCAGAGTTTGCTAGTCTCAGGAAATTTTGTAAAGTTTGCTCCTGGTGGCCTTCTTGGGTTTTATGCAAGATTTGAAATATCGCCCTATACTGATATATCTTCCCAACCCCGATATTGCTAATAAACCTGATATAACCAAGATGATACCAGTACTGCCAATACAATGAGATGAAATGTCTTATAAATGGCTGATGTGATCGATTCCTATACCTAACACTATCTATGGCCGATACAGATCTCGATACCAAGATTCCAAACAATGTCTTTATCTGACCCTACTCTTATCTTTAGTTGTCTTAGACAGGAACTTTATACCATCCCATAAGAATTGATAGCAGGAATTTTGGTGAACATCTAATCATAAAAATCCTGTTTGGACAATTCTGCAAAACTCCAAATAATTGCTGCATAACTTTGTTTGATGGGAAAAGGCCTGGATGATGATATGATGACAATCTTATGCAAGTGCTTTTTGATGGAATCTTTAGCCCAATGTAACGAGAAGAAATGGAACTTAAAACCTGTCATGAAAACAAATCATGACAGGTATTGTTACTAGAGTACATTAAATATATCTGGACGATAAATAACCTTGTAGTGTGCTGTAGGTTATCACTGTTGCAATGTACCCATTTCAATCATCCTCAAACCCTTAACATACCTTTCATCTCTTCCTTTAGCAGGCTTTCATTTATGAATCGCGTTGGAAGCTTCCAGCTGGACTGGGCCTTGGGAGCATTCATCATGCACAGAATATCAAATCTGAGCGAAGAGCACTCCGATTGGATCTCTCTGTTTCGGAAAAATTCATTGGTGGTTCTCTCTGTTCTTGCCTTCTCTGCTCTGCTTATTTTCGCAGCATGGTCGGTATTGAGATGGAGAAGACCTCAACTGAAGACTGTATATGACTTGGAGAAAGGGCGATACATTGTCACTCGTGTCAACCGATGACTTCCTTTTGGGGAAGAGCATTTGCCCATGTAAGGGTAGGGAGATATGTATTCATCTGTATCATCAGTGTTAGAATTTATTCAATTCATTTGTGTCCTTAGTTCTTCCATGGAACCATAATCCACGGAGCGGGACGGGGAAGAACCGCTGTTATGTATGTGTAGTCAGCTGTTTATTCTAATGGAAGAGCCTTTTTGGATGTGTATCTGCAATATAAATATTGTCAGTAGGGTTGTGGATTTCTCGGGCTCTTGCTTGAAGGATCGTGATGGTCTTTAATGTTGTGGACCGTTTATCACAGCTGGTGAATGTCCCGCGGTGGGAGAAAGAAAAGAAAACATGTTTTATAGTGAGACTCATAAAATACGTTTTTTTTGCTCCCCTGCTTTAGGCCGTTTATCAGCTGTAATGGACAGCTCATAGCGTGAAGGACCATCACGTTGGAGCAACCTTAAGTTATTATTATGTATGATTAAGAAGAAAAGAGCACAGTTTTTATCAGAAGTTGACTCCCGCTTCTGTTTTCTCCTTTTTAAATCGGAGTCCGAATGCGTCAGATTAGGAAGTAGTGTGCCGACGCAAATCTGGATTCTATTTGATGATTCGAACCTGATAATTTATCAGATTTTAATTCAGGTTTTTTATTTCCAAATTTAACATGCCAATTTCTATTACAAATTAATCAAAAACTTCACAAGTTTTTCTCGACATGCGTAATCTTACATAAATTATATGTAAAAAAAGGAAGAAGAATTTAGTTTGAAACAAGTGCATCAATAGTGCACTTTGAAGGCATCACTTCAAATAACATTATTTGCTGTGTTATTGGTTATTATAATTGGATTTTCCAGAATTCAAATGGGACATTAAGATTGTAGAATTCATATCCTGCCTATATCTACAAGCTATCATTGAAGATACTTTAAGGTCCAAACTCAGGCTGGAGGGTTAACTTCTTTTTGTTTCTCTGAAAAATAAAATAAAAATCCAAACTTAAGGATTTATTTGGGATTTGGATCGCATTACCAACATTAGTGCTCTTATTGATCGTGGACAGCAAAGAAATACCTTCTTGCAATTTACAACTATATTTTACTAGTAGAAAATCAACCGTGAATATAAATACATAAACTTTTCTTTTACCAGAATTCTGCATTTAGCATGATTCAAAATTTAAAAATAGTCTTTTCTAAAATTAATAACAGAAAAAAAAAAAAAAAAACTTGTGTATGTACCACCGTATGTCTCAGAAGTACCCATACATTCTGGCCATGCCACCGTCTCACATACATACAGGTGGGCCCCACAGAGAAGCCGGTGGTTCCAGAATCCATTCTATAAAGTGGGACCCACACAGTTTTTCTTGCCTTTTATTATTGTCTCGACCTGAGGGGTACTCTGGAGACGATGAATTTCATCGTTGTCTCTGGCCCCAGGACTAGCAGTCTCCCTTCCCTCGTGCGTCGAGACGCCGTCGATCTCGACTCACGGCCGTTAGTATCCTCTCTTCAAATTTACGCTGCGACCCCAAACTGACGTTAACCGGAAACAGAGAATTGGCAGTGACGCGATCCTGAGCTCCACCAAAATTTGAAGGTAATTAACGAGATCCCCAATTGTCCTTTACATTCTCATTCACCGATGGATTCTGCACGATAAATACTTCGATTTTGTGTAAATTTCATCAAATTTAACCATTTTTAGGGCTTCTGCTTGCTATTCCTTCCATTATTTTGTCAAAAAGAGGCTTTTTTTTGTGTAAAGCTTGTCCTTTTGGTTGATAAGTTTCTAATTTATCAACATTTTGCTCCTTTCTGCTTGAGATTTCTTAGTTTAGGCCAGAGATGCTCGATGCACCCACCGATAAATCGTTGACTTTTTATAAAAAAAAAAAAAAAAAATTCTCTTTAAGGGATTCTGATTATTCTTCATCGTTTACAAGATTCTTATACCTTTAATTTGTTTGAGGAATTTAACTCATCTAATGAATTAAGATTTTGTTGCTTGAATGCTGATTCTATAATGCTTATCTCATGGAAACTTTTCTGATGGTTGCCAATTGACCTTCAAATGGAACTAGTTGTTTGTTATTTTATTTTAAGGGGTAGTTATTTTGGTTTGCAGTAATCAAGAGGAAGAGGAATTGGTGTTTAAGTAGATAAATTACAAAAGCTTTGATATTTATTCAATTGGATCATTTGTACCCTTGATTGAGATAGAGACATAAATGTAGAATCTGTTTCAGATTTTTGTCAATGATTTTAGCCAAATCAAAATATTTTTACTTTTGCCTCACATGACTTGAATGTTTGTGCTTTATCTAATGATGTATTTGCATGCTTACCCTAGGTAAAATGCTTCTTCTTGCAGCTTTCTTTGTTAAGCTTAAACATTTTTCTTTTTTTCTGTCTCTTATTATTGTTCTTTCTCCTTTCTCTTCCAGGAAGGCAGATGTCTAATCATTAGTGACTTTTTGAGCTGAATTATCTAAAAAGATTCATCTGTTGAAGTCACAAAAAAAAAAAAACGGATTCTTCTATAGAGAACTGGAGATGGGAGACCATTTGGCATTGTGCATGGGTCATGCCATAATGCCAGGAGCTACTGAATCAGTACAAAATGTTGAACCCTCGGGATCTTCTGGAGAAGCTGTGCGAATCCCGATAACTTCTGCTACATTCTTTTATGGGAAGGGCAATGATAACGATGTGTTTTCTGAAGAAGAAGAGCCGCTCATGCAGACAGTGGAATGTCGTATTTGCCAGGAGGAGGACCGCGCCGAAAACTTGGAGGCTCCATGCAATTGCAATGGCAGTGTGAAGGTCTTTTCGATTTCTTTACACTCTCATATCACTAATACTTTGTTACATCATGATGTAAATGTCTACCTAATTTGAAAATTGCTTAGAAGTATTAGTTTTGGTTGTTATTGGCCAAGGATTACAAATTGCTCAAAGATTATGATTTATTCAGTTCATTGTTTCTATTGTGTTACAGGATTTTTTAATTAGCGCATTATTGATAGTCCTTTTTAATGTATTTGTTGCACTTTGTTGCGTCAAACATTTATGTGGGATATTTTTGTTCACAGGTTTTTTTATATATACATTACATGAAGTGGCCTTGCTTTTTTAAAAAAAACATGATTTTTGATGTGGTTTTCTGTGTAATTCTTAGTTGTTTGCGGGCTTACTCATTAAAAGCTGGTGAGTAGGAATTTGTTTGTCAATGAAGTAGCTCGTCTGCACGTGTCACCATAATATTTGTTATGTGATTTTTCTTGCAGCATATAATTGAAAATTAGGTTGATAATATATGATAATTAATCCTTTGTTTCACCACAAGGTGGTGAATTGTCAGGTAAGGTATATTCGATGAATTGATTGTTCATCTCACATCCCCAAGTTGTCACTTAAGAATTTTTACACTCACTGAAGAAAGTTGTGACTTCTGTCAGGCCAGGTATTGGGATGGTAGGAGTGACTTGTGAAGAAGAATTCCTAAAGGCAACTTGAAGTATGGAGAAGGTTTGGCAGTTGATATTATGGCTACGTAATAGTTCATTTTGTTCCAATTAGGATGAATAAGATCATTCCATGGTTTCCATAATGTGGAAATCTGAATTGGTTTCTGCAAAGATTAATCTCTTTATGTGAGTCACTAATGGGAATATCATAGGCATGTGTTCATGCTTCATACTTCCCATAGAACTGTCTGAGGTTTGTTTTTGATTTCTACACTCTGTTGTTTACATGGAAAATCATGATATGTATTACCTACTTGACATTTTACCTGTTGCAAGTGGAAGATCTACAAGGTATTTGTCAGTTTATCACTTTATTGCCTAGATGGTTTGTGCTGACTTAGGAAGGAATAGGTATTCGTCTTTGTCCGGGAGATTAGAATAAATTTAATAATTCGTGGAAGTATTCACTGTGAATGCTAAATTTGTGCCTCAATATGTAATACATGTGTTTCTTCATTTTATGTTATATATAAATCACAGTTGTTTTATTCTAATTATGCTCCTGACGTTGAAATTGTTTAATGTTCTGGACCAATTTCCGACTGAGGTGTTATGACTTATACAAGTAACTCCCAATAGATGGATAGATTTAAACACCACAAATTTATGACTAACAAACATGAGCTCATTACGTAGGAAAATTTGCTTGACCAAGCAGTCTGTAGTTAATTAAATATGATATAGTCTAAATTCGATGGTTTGTGGATATATTGCAACCTGCAAAGTGTGCAAAGGATCACTTGTGGTTGCAATGACTAATCTGTATAATTGCCTATTCTTTCTTTAAAGCTTTGCTTATGCATTTTGATTTTGTTTTCTTTCTTTTTTCTTTTTTGTGGCAAAACAAGTGGAATCTTACTTTGCAGTTTTTTTTCAAATACAGTATGCTCACCGGGAATGTGTGCAGCGATGGTGCAATGAGAAAGGTGACATAACTTGTGAGATTTGCCATGAGGTGAGTCATAGTGCAATTCAAAGTCACTTTCTAACAAAATATCCCCTTGTGCTATAAAGAAGAGCATACTTCTTTAATGTTGTTTGCATGTACTTGGCACGTGGTTATCTGATATTGGCTATCCCTTTCCTTTTTGGGTCCATATCCGGACCCTCTCTCTTTCTCCTTGAAGCCAAGTTAAACCAATTATTTTGTGAATTAAAATTGTACATGCTATCTGGTGCCATAGGATCTTTTATTATGTTCAAGGGTGCTCTTTGCATGAAATTTTGTTCATGTCATCTCAATCATCATCTTTTAATTTACAGTTTGTGTTATGAATATTAATGCTATACTTCTTTTCTTGGTCAACAGCAATACAAACCTGGTTATGCTGCACCTCCCCTAGCTCACTCAGATGAGACAATTATTGAGATCAGGCAATCTATTATTAGTTTACAGTTTGTTATATTGGAATCAATAATGTCAATTATTTTCAAATTTCAGAATCAGTTAGTTCTATCTGACCATTTATTTGTTTGATTTACAGTGAAGGTTGGGCCATTGCAGGCGCCCACTTGGACTTGCACGATCCTAGGCTCTTTGCTGTGGGAGCTGCGCAACGCCATTTTCTAGAAGCGGAGTATGATGAGTATACTGCTAGTAGAAATGCCAGTGGTGCTGCTTTCTGTCGCTCTGCTGCTCTTGTTGTAAGCAATGACTAATCAATTATTCCATAGTAGAATAATATTAAAAATCTTGTGGTTCTAATAAATTTGATTAAAGTCAGAGGACCGCCACAAAAGTTTCATGTTCCATTGCAAGAGTGAACGCCTATCATTCTTGGTGCTTTAGGCCGTCTTCACAAGTACCAGCCAATAGTTGTTGGTTTAGTTTTTTAATTGCATAGAACCAATGCTAAACATTCTGTTGTTGCAAGATTTTTCATAAATGTAAATTTAGTCCACATCACAAAATTTAATCTTCAATGCATTTTAATTGATGCACAGTGTCCAAGTGATTTTAGCTTCCTTCATGACTGTACCAGCCAGTGGTTGATTGTTTGATTTCTCTTTTTTCACCAGTGACTTTTATGCCTTTGGTCATTTCGATCTGTGGAGATGCCTTTAAAAGACAAATTCTGGCCTTGGTTGTTATCATGTAGTATTACTGAACCTAAAGGAACACCACTTGTTATCAATTTTGGAAGCAGTACATCATTGATTAGGTGCATGGTGGGTAAGTGGCTAATGGATAATCATGTGGATAACACAAATTATAATTTTATGATTTCACACAAAGAGGACGGAAATCTATTAGTTTTACCTTGGTAATGAAGTTCACAATAAGTTTTTTCTTGATCAAATTTCATAATTCTATGAAAGAAAAACAGATGTTTGAAAGTTCACCAAAGTTACAAACTAGTTAAGGTATCTATGATTAACTTCCTAGGCTCACAAATATTTGCAAACACATCTCATTCAGTGACATCACATCTGAGGTCAGGTCAAATGCGGATTTAACTTGAATCAAGTTTGGTTGGGGTTTTACAAAATTCCAATACCTGACCTGAATTGAACTCAGGTTCTAATTTATTTCCCATACCAGCACTGACTTTCAGGAAGGGCTTCGCACACCGGGTAAATGTAGTGTTGATACGGGTCGGGTGTTGGTCCAGTTGGGTGACTTGCATCGGGTAAAACCCATCCAACTCGCACCCTATAATATACATATCTATGCCCGTATGCACAGACAGATAGGGTTATTGTTCTTTAGGAAACGAATTTGAAGTTTGTGCTCAGTATCAAAGTACATGATTGGCCAAACTAATCGATCATCCACACTATTCATCTTGGTTTGCATGTCATGCAATGTGTATGGACAAAATATTAATGTCATCATCCATCAAATGGTCCCTTTTGTCACATTAACAGCCTTTCATTTTGCAACTACTGAATGAATGGTTAGAAATCTCCAAAACACCTAAAGTTTTACACACAGCTTTCATGATATGTGGATCAAGATGAATGGTGAGGGAACAATGAAGTGCTACCCTGCGGGCGTGCCTGCCTGCCTGTGTCCTGTAAAAAACTAATATCCAAGTTCATATTCGTAATTGCAGTTAATGGCTCTTCTGCTTTTGAGACATGCATTGAATTTCACTAACGATGATGGGGATGATGATGATGCTTCCACGGTGTTTTCTGTAAGTGTGAATGCAAATTTATGCTTTTACAGTTATGGCGGCTGTGAAATGTCCTGTTTCAGTTTTTCTGACATTTGCTTTGATGACAAACAGCTTTTCTTACTTCGAGCTGCTGGATTTCTGTTGCCATTCTATATTGTCGCTTGGGCAATAAGTATTTTGCAGCGCCGGAGGCAAAGACAGGTAGCATGACATTTTGCGTAAAAGATGTTAAATTTCAAAATTCTCCGTTTCCCTTTCCCACATTTGTAGACTTGTGCTTATAGAATTTTATGCTTTTTATCATTAACGGTGTGGTTTTTTTGTTTTCCTCCTTTACTTTCCGAGAAACTTTTTGCATGTTCTTGGATATGCATTAATGATATAATATATGTGTGTGTTTGTGTTTACATAACTGTTAAGTTGTTACATTTTAAGCCAAACTTTATTTTGGGAAGTGCCAAACTGTTCTGTTTTGCTTGCTGAAGTAAATTTTGTACTAAAAACAATCTTGGAAACTAATGATGCTGAAAACTTGGAAACCAATGATACTATTAGCTCCCTACTAGGAGGAAGAGGCTTGTTGAACCATGGTTCAAAGTCGCGTTCTCGGTCGCTGACTCGGCGGCGGCACCGAGACGGATTGGTCTCGGCGACTCGGATCGGATTTGGACAATATGCGCAAAACGCTACATAGAAAGCTTAAAAAATTATGAAAAAATCATGACAAATCGTAAAAAAAATGTAAACACCAAATTCATGTATCACATGTCCAAAACAAATTTGTTTTGAGGGGGTAATTGGGAAGATATGATGATTTGGGAGAATTCAGAAATATAGAAGATTTGAGGGGGTAACTGTAAAAACCTAAAAATTAAAAAAAAAAGGACGAAGGGGAGAGAGAGATCGGGTGATCACCCGATCTCTCCCTCCCTCTCGTCTCTCTTCGTCTCCCTTTTCTCCCTCCCTCTGGCTCTCTCTCTCTCTCTCTCCCCCTCTCTCGTCTCTCTCCCTCTCCCTCGTCTCCTCTTTGTCTCTCTCTCTCTCTCTCTCTCTCCCCCCTTTCTCTCTCGCGGCGGCGGGCAGGAGTAGGCGGCGAAGGCGGGGGAGAGATCGGGTAGAGCAGGCAGCGGCAAAGGCGGGGAGCCCTAGATCCCAGGTAAGTTTTTTTTTTTTTTTTTAATCGAATCGGTCTTGACTCGGAGCCGATTCGGCCGAGTCAGTCCGAGTCGTATCGTGACTCAGCCGATTCGGCCGAGTCAACTCCGAGTCAAGACCGATTCGGTCGTTTCTGAGTGGATCCTTCGAATCGGGTCTCGGACTCATCCGACGGGTGCCAAGACGGATCCGACTCGGCCGAGTCGGGTCTTCGAATTGTGTGCTGAACTAAATTTTTACTAAAAATAATCTTGGAAACTAATGATGCTGAAAACTTGGAAACTAATGATGTTGTTAGCTCCCTCGATAGATTTTTCTAAATTTTTTGTAAGTATATTATAGGCTTACGTCCACCCATCCTTGTACTATGTTATGGTTGGCTGGCAATGATGATGATTGGACTTTAAAATAATAATTATGCATTTGATTTTTGCTGAGAAATTCTAGGCCTTGTAATCCAAAGAAACAACTGAATACTTGGTATTCCTGATGTTTTAATAAGAGTACAGAATCAAGAATACAACTTTTCAGATTCCTGGGTTTAGGTTATGGAAGCTAGTAATTATATGCCTTGTTTATTGATTTCTACACTAACATAAGTTTCACAGAATTTTTTGTGTGCCTGACGGCCCTGATTCTCTTATGATGCCCAAAAATTGGGTGAGAAGAGGACTCTTTGTTAATTCTTTACTGTGCATTAAGTAGGCATATATTACTATATTCCTTAAACAGGGATGTTATTATGTTCACTTCTGTATTCAGTTCAAGTAGAGTGGTTTCATGGGGTTTGAGAGGCCTCCATTGAAATTCATGGGATTGGAAAGTAGTGACCTTTGTTTCTTAGTCTTTCCGCTCTTACATCTAAGCTGATACTGAACTCTGGTACTAAATCGGTGTTGAGTGATTTCACATAACTTGCAATAATATAGATCAATCTTTTCGAATTTCTCCTATTATATTGGTTTCTCTGTGATTTCCTGATCCCTCCTCTCTTTTGATGGTTTTCAACATGTCAGATTCATATTTACAGAAACACTCATGCAACGACATTTGTGTAATTTTTTATATACTAGAAAAAGTAATCCTTAATACAGTTGAATGGAGGAAAGGATACATATAACCAACTGTAGAAAGATGCAATGAAAAGTGCAGTTGCTATTCAATTTTTATCTACTTTCCTTTCATGCATAATTCTTTGATCCAATTACTCCTAAGCATACACGTGTTATTTCCCAATTATACATAGGTAATCCTTGACGAATTGGTAATACTTTTTAATACTAGAAAAAAAAGGAAGGGGGAAAAAAAAATCTTTTGTTACCTTTGATGTTATTCTGCTTTTGTGTTCTGACCCTTCTTGCCTGATACCTAGGCATTTCTACTACACATGCATATACTCTTTCTCAGGAGAACTGTGGAAGAGCATCCCTCCCTTCTATTTCTCAGTACTATACTTACCAAATTATTCTACAGCATCGTGTATTTTCTATGAATTTCAGCAATCTTGAGTTACAGTCTCATTCAGGAATTAGGTTAAAGACATTTTGATTTTAAGATTTGACCTAGTCCATCTTTTTTATTATATGTAACTACGATGTCTCTTTCGTTTCTCCTTATGAGATCAAACTACCATGAGGTTTCAAATCTTAATTTTAGGTTCTCATATTAGAACATACAGTAACAACTTCAGCAGATTATATTTGATGTGCTTCTTTAGTTCTGATTTCACGTGTTGTATTTGGAACAGGAAGCTGCTGCCTTGGGAGCAACAGAAGTTTCGTTCATACTCCAATCAGGGCAAGGAAGGACATTTCAATTCACCATTGCACCAGATTCACCGACAACTCCACAGCAAGAACCGCATGAGTGATGTCTCAACATTATCAAAACGCAGTTCAGCCTTCTCCTTTTTCAGTTTGCTTTCACAGTTGTAGCTGTCCAGCATCATCAATGTAATATATTTTTCATTCGTGTGAAACGTCTACAAGGTTCAGCGGTTGAAGAGAAGGTGAAATTTTGAAAAAGGAAAAAGATTTTGTTTTTTACTTGACATGGGGGCACAAGGATATAACTAATTATATGGCTGTAACTGTTTGATCCCACTGTGTGTGTTATTTTCTTTACCCTTTGACGAGAGGATCAAGTTCTAATGCTGTTGCAGATCACACGAGTTTGATTGCTGTTAAGAAAGCTAACGACACGGTATCTTGCAGCTCTTGCTCACACCTGTGTGAAGGTCTTGAGGGCGTTGGATTTGTTATCAGAAAATTCATGGAAGTGTGCTAGCTTGGACTACGATTTGTAGCGAAACAGCAAGTGTTGCCTTCAGCTGAACGAGCAAGCAGGAGAAAGAAAATCCAGTACTGAAGAAATGATATCACTGAGTAGGGTACCAATCCTGAAGAACACCACAGCTGTCCACCAACTAGTTCTTACTTTCAAATAAGCTCCATGGTATGGGGCATTGCTTGATCTTGTAATGTTTTCTTGCCATATTTTCCCAAAAAGAAAAATGTTGATTGCTGTCTATGTTGAACTGAAAGTGTGCTCTGGCTTCTCTCTGTTTCCCCTACACAAAACTGCCATATCAGCTGTAACATGGCTGTATGTGCATAACAAGGAAGTTGCTAATTTCTCTATTTTATGGAGAGGAAGTAAAGACTTCAAAAAGAAAGTAGGTACCCTCAAGAAAGCAGAAGAAACTCTCAATAGAGAGAGCAGCTCTCATAAAGATCCCTGGAAAAAGAAGACTATTATCATGGTTTTTAGTTCTTCCTCCTGTTGCGCATACAAATCGCAATGAGCTTTCAAGAGTTGTCCATAGCTTTTTGGATTCATGGCTCAAGTTGATGCAGAATTTGCTCTGCCCATTACAAATGAGAAGATTTGAACTCACAACCTCTCACAAACGCGCGCTTGTGCACACATCAGAACTCGTACTTTTTAACGGTTTTAAGAGGGGTGGTTAAAATAATATATACAATGGGGACAAAAGGGTTAAAATGTGTGATTTTTAAGAGAGCAGGGTATCTCCAAAATCTAGCAGCACATCCAGGAGGGTTCTCCGCAATTTAATCATTGTATAAAACAAAGCATTTACCATGCATCTACTGGTGTGCAAGCAGTAGTAGCTTTCAAGTATTCACTGGTTTGTTTGAGTAAATTGGAAGCAACCATGTGTTTGTCATGGCATTTTGAAGTGACAAACTGCTTCTCCCAAGATTTCTATCATATATATTCACAATTTTTGGAAACTTCAACATCCCAATTGCAAACAAATCAAAATAAACAAAACCATAGCCTAAACAGTTCAATTAATAGGCCCACATGCACCAAATTTGCTTCAAGACAGAAGATTAGATTCAAGAACCTGATAATAGTACTATATCTCTTTTAATATTTGATTAATGCACATATTATGTCCCTTCAGTTGCAAGCTTTGTATGTAAAGGATCAAGAGATCCCATCACCCAAAGTGTTAGAAATCCAACAGATCAAAGTTAAAAATACATGTAATAAGAAACCAGAAAATAACATCTCAATCTGACAACTCTTTGTCATTATATCTCTGCTGCACAAAACTGAGAGAAACCAGGAACCAAACATCTCAATCTTATATCTCTTTGTCATTATATTTTGCCACACAAAACTGAGAGGGACAGATGCATAACATTTAGATTACATTACATCAAGAGAAGAGGTGCGTGTGGAGAGTTTAAATGACAGTAGTTTACATTTGTGACAGAAATAAAAGAAATAATAAAATTAGGAGATGATAATAGTAAGACATGCAACAGCGTAAGAATACAACTGTTGAAGTAGAACGATTGAAGACGAAATTGAGGAGAAACTAAATGATAATAACATATATATCATATGCAATAATACTTAAAACATAGGTCAACAAAATTTAATAATCAAATACAGTTAGTATGAATGATTTGCAGCAATGAGCAATCACAAATGTGAACAAGTCCCATGAATGATCATAATTCTTGTAGAAATATCTCAAGAAATTTCATGAGTTAAATATAATTAGTCATGTGATTGTATTCGTAGATATATTACAAATGAATCTAATAACATGCAAATTTTGATTTGATAAATTTAGTTTAAGTGTAATTGTTTCCTTACAAAAATAATAGATACACATGGAGGATCATTGTCTCACAAACTGTAATGTGTACTAATGCTGACCACATAATTAATGAGTGTGCTCATTGTATAATTCGCACTTGATAGCTAATAAATTTTTTAATTGTGCATGATGAAAGGCATTAGTTCAACAAGCTGATTGTGAAAGGATTAACTAATCATCTAGTTCAATAAGAACCCAATTAATAGTTGTTGATATGATCTAAGACAAGGATTATGAGCTTGAAATTGTAAGAGTGAGGTGGTTAGGTATCTCTGTCCTTATGTGAAAATTCTGGATCCAATCAATGTTGAACTATTTTCTTAAAAAAAAAAAAATCAGCAAAAAATTACTCATTGTGTTATTTTAGAATAATTAGTCTTCAAGTTGTCTCTAATGTGTACCATCTAACTATAATCTAACTCCTCAAATGGGATAAGAAATTACCAGCTACCTGTAGCATATTTCAAATATTAAAATTTTCTTTATTTTTTATTTGTAGTTCTTTTCTCATACCAAAAGATTAGGAGGCCTAGTTTTGAAGAACCAGACTCATTCTTTGTAACTTGATTTACACACTTGGAACCAAACAATTGATCCAAATTAACAGACAAGAATGGTTCAATACGAGGAAACTATGGGTCCCTACGCGAAGGATTAATTTGACCCCAATCAATTGTCCATTTATTTCAAGGTCTAAACCTGACTCACAATTTGGTTGGCATGAGTCAACTAATTTGGTCTTACAAGTTAGGATCAGCTATATTTAATTGATAATTAGACCCTTCATTTCATTTCCGTATGTGCTTAACTGTTAAAGAAGTGATGTACAAAAGATGAATTATAAAAAATTCTTAAGAAATGTGTGCAAACATTGAATATATACATATATCGAATTACTCCTTTGATTACGTTGATAGACTCACACTGGGTAGTTTGAGTTGTAATTCTATATGGATGAAAAGGATGGACTTGTTTCAACTTTCAACTAGGGTCTAATATGAACAAAACTAAAATAGCGAGTTTGGGAAAAAATATTACAACTTAAGCAAGCTATGTGTATGAATACACTGACTAAAATACATTCGTTCATGTCTCTATCTAGATGGTGTTTTATTTGTGTTCTTTTTTGAATGAAACTGTATATGCTGAATCTAATAATGATAAGACATGTAAAATGACATAAGAATGTGCAACATATAATATATATTTTGCTATATATATTATACCATGTTATAATTATTTCTTGTTTTATCAAATATAGGAGAGGGTATCAGACAACAATGACAGCATACATATCTACCTGTGAACATACATAATATTCTACATTATGATGGTTTTGTTTATTCCAGAATATAATATTCAACTTCAAGTATCGATTTCAAATAATAACTTGTATATAGTTTTGGAGCAAGTGATTGGCACTCTCATACAAATTCATCAGAGCATGATAGGGGTGTCAGATCGCAAATATGTTAATTACAAGCTAATATACCACTCAAAAATACAGTAAGAAGTAGGCCACCGAAATACAAACAAGCACATGAGACATTATGCAAATTAAACCTCACATTTTGTAGTCATTATTCGTGAAACAATCAGAAATAATAGTCCCCGCAACACAGTCAAAATACAGATTAAGGCACTTATCTATGTTGTTATTTCAGAACTTTTGTTTATTGCATGGGATAAGATTTGAGTTACAAGCACAGATATTGAATAATAACTTCTATATAGATTTATTTAGTGCAGATTAATGTACTAACCTATATATGTGTATAACTCTCAGATGGCTTAGTTGTTTTTAATGAAGATCAAATTTAGCAAAACAATGTCTTAATCTATCTCATGTTAGAAAAAGTTTGCTTAATATTGTCTCATATTATATTTTGGAAGTTGGAGCACTAGAAAGTCACCAAATGATCTATCAATAGATCTTAAAATTAAGTTGGTTTCACTCCTCAGATATGGATCCAAACCTATCAATTTAGCAGAGGATCGTAGCAGAAATTTATATCACTTCCCCTTAGCTCAGCCATAATCTCACCTCACAATCAGAGAATCTAAACAACATTATTGAAAGGAAATTGTTACCAAAGACATAAGCTTGTTAGCTTATTAGAGACCAATATTCAACGCACTAGAATCTCCAAGGAGAAAGTCTCACATTGTGACATGTTTTGAGCTTAATTGTTCCCTCCCAAGGAGATGTGAAAGTGAATCAACTGCTGGAGGTGACAAGTTGTATTTTATTTATTTTTATTTTTATTTTTTAAAAATCATGTTCTTTATCTCAACCATTAAAAAACATCTTCTGGTAAGTTTCTTTTTTCAACATTTTTATTTCTTCTTCATTGGTTAAGGAATCTCCATAAGATGCCAAAGCAGACTGAGACAAGGATTATGATATCTATTAAGATAAGAAGGTGAAGAATTCTGAGAAAATTTTAGGATCATGAGAAGTTACAGAGAATAACAGGATACCCCCCAGAAAAATGATTTCAAAGCAATTACCAGATATTATTGGGATTGAATAATATAATTTTTTTTGAATCTTCCATGGTTTTGGAGTAGTTCAGTTCTCACTTAAGGATTAAACAATGAGCTTGACTTGAAGCTAGCATTGTCTTGAACTCAATGAGATAAGCATTATTTTCAAGTTTAAAGTGTGAACAGGGTAGTATTAGGAAACTAAGTATACTGCGGAGTTTGTAATGTAATTGTGACCCTCCCGATAGTTTAAAAACCGAAGGGATTCAAGAAGGGAGGGAAGGAAGAGTTTTTTATTGAATAAACTTTTTTTGTCTTTGTGTGCTGAAGCATGCTTAAGAACGAGTATTTAAGCCGAAGAAACCCCGAAAGATAAGCCGAACATTCGGAGGTGGAACCCTTGAGAGGAAGCAAGCAAGGAAGTGAATTGAATGAAGAGAGTGAGCTTGTGGAAATTTGATTTCTTGAGATGATCACACAGAGCTCATGAGACAAATTTTCTCGAGTTTGCCAATTGCAAGTGCCATTTAGATTTGAAGAAGATTGTATCACAACCTCGAGGCCTTTCACTGTTGGAGTAAGGGGTTCTTGTTTAGATTTGAAGGAATTAGTTGTTCGAAGCTTGCAATTAATACTAGTCTTCAAGGTGAAGAAAGCCATAGTTCAAAGTGCTAGTTTTGGTTTTCCTGTTCCTTTTCTTTTTCCCTCTTTGATTTAATGAATATTCTTGATTTGAACACAGAAAGGAGAGTTATGGAAGAGAGAAATGACATGGGCAAGGGAGATGAAGTGTTGCTGCCAGGATTCCGATTTCATCCTACAGACGAAGAGCTTGTCAGTTTCTATCTCAAGAGAAAAGTTCAGCAGAAGCCACTCGCCATTGAGCTCATTCGGCAACTAGATATCTACAAGTTTGATCCATGGGATCTTCCAAGTAAGTAACTTTTGGAAGCAATCCCAATTCCTTGACATAAATAGAAATCACTTGAATTTCTGCGATCAATTTCATCCTACAGAAAATGTCCTTTTCATATTATTCCCCATAGTTTATCTCATTTGGTATCTGGTTCTGTTATTCAGCAAGATGTCTCAATCATTTGCCCAAAAAATATTTAGAAGTTGTTTTCAGTAGTTTCAGTGAAAGTTCTAATGGGACATTTTTAAGGGGATGTGTCATTTTCATATTTAGGGTGCCTTTGTAGGGTTACCCCACATATTGGCATAAATAAGGACATAATTAAGGTTTAATGGAAAGATGAACTTATCTCAACTAGTTCTATTAAGACAAAATAAGTAAACAAATCACTTCACTTCAGTTGCCAATCTTAAGCATGGTCATGTGGCTGGTTAACTTGCACATCTAAATTCGTCTTTCATAATCTAAAATGTAATTGTTCTTCCAAATTTGAACACTTCTGGTCAATTTTGTCACTCACTACATTCATTCAATGTTAAGTTAGATATGTAGCTAATATTCAAAAAGATCTCTGAGTGTTTTATTCCATTCATCAAGAGAGCATATATATAGTTTTCTCATCTGAAATTCAAAATTTCTTTTCCAGTAGTATATTAACTAATAAATAAATGACAGATACAATCTTTCGTTTGAAAGAAATGAAAATTGTTGTAACATAACATGTATGCAAAGAGATTTTCCTTACAAATTCTTCTTTAAAATTTTGAAAAGGCCTCGCGCCCACCACCGGAGAGAAAGAATGGTACTTCTACTGCCCCCGGGATCGAAAATACAAGAACAGCTCGAGGCCTAACCGGGTCACAGTCGCAGGATTCTGGAAAGCCACGGGAACTGACAGACCAATCTACTCCTCTGAAGGAACCAAATGCATCGGCCTCAAGAAATCGCTCGTCTTCTACAGAGGAAGAGCAGCGAGAGGCACCAAAACCGATTGGATGATGCACGAGTTCAGGCTCCCATCCTTCAGCACCTCAACAAAAATGCCGCATTCTGACAAAAACATTCATCCCAATGTAAGCAAACATTTCACTCCATTTTATTCTTCTGAAACCTGTCAACTAGTACTGATTTTAGCTCGGCTCTGGAAACAGGATTCATGGGCTATATGCAGGATATTTAGGAAGACCACTTCTATGGCACAACGAGAACTGAATCAGTCAATGGCTCATCCTTTGCCCGCCACCAAGAATTCCGATATGTTCTCAGTTCCGAACAATGCAATGCTGGATGCCAAGAACCTGAACTGCTATCCAATTCTTGATTTCACTTCATACAACAATTCAACGCATCTCAACTTCTCTCCTGCAGTGGCTGGGGATGTCAAGAGAGCCTCAGCGAACATAGACTTCGGGCAACAAGAGGAAATTGATAACTCGGGGAATGATCGTTTGGTGGCTTCAGAGGCTGTTATTGATTTTCCCTTCAATTTCTCATGGGAGGCTCCCTCGTGTCCGAGCGATGCTTCGATGAATTGCACAGAAAACAGATTCTACAGTTCCTTGGATGAGATTTTGCAATGAGTTTGGACTGTACACGCAATAGGAGGAATTTTATTGTATAGTTGTATAATAATAATACAGAAGGATATACTGAGACTAGAAATATATTTCTTCTGACAAATTTCACACACACAGTGTGACACACAAGCAGGAAAAATGGTGGAAGAGCAATCAACTAAAGTTAAGCAAACCAATAATAACTGTATCTTAATCCAAATCCAAGAGTGAAGTGCAAGAATGGGTAAAATGATGTAAATCTATGGAAATTGATTAGGTGCTCTTTAAGCATCACTCAAATATATTTGTTAGTTGCAAACAAATAGACTCAATGGGAACACCATGCGCATTTGTGAACTGAAAAGGACCAAACTTTAAAATCAAGAGAAGAGATTGGCTTACCAATTTCCAAGCTCTAGAATTTGTAGAGTGGACTGGATTGAGTAGTTGAAATATTGTGAATACAGATACTGGTACTAGGGTTTCACTAGGTTTTGGGGACGAGTAGATAAAAACTATATTTATGGAGATAAATGAAACGAGAAGACTAGGAAATTAGTGAGTGAATTTTTATTAATATATTATTATTTATAATATTTCTAGTGCTCCCAAATATCACAACGTCAAGATGGCCGAGTTGGTCTAAGGCGCCAGTTTCAGGTACTGGTCCGAAAGGGCATGGGTTCGAATCCCATTCTTGACAAAAGTTTTTTAAGATTTTTAACCTTTTTTCTCTCCCTTCTGATCCTTCTTCACATCGCTGATTCAATTTAATATACACCACTTAACTTTTTAGTATACCTATTTTTGTTATCTTTGTTTATCACCTCAAACAATGATCAGTTCAAATGTTTTTATAGCAAATTTTACATAAACCTTCCTACTTCAATTTTCGCTTGAGATTTTTGTTAATTTTCGTCATAGTTACCATCGAAGGACAAGGGAAAAACCAGAAAGAAAACATCCATGTTTAGCGCAAAAAATCTAGGTAAAAAGTAAATTTAATAAGAGGTTAATATTGAACTATAAAAATTTCAAATAGGCAGTGAATCATGTTTAAAACAGTTTAGTTCGGGAAAAACAAATGTGAAAAATATATTGTTTGTGTCTTGTGATGCCCCACGGAAGAGGAAATCAAGCATCAAGGTGTGTCGCGATGTTAAACGTTTTTGTAGGATACATGGACATACATTACCTAATAATTTTTCATGCTCACAAATTCAAAAAAAAAAAGTGTTATCTAATATTATCTTATGATAATTGTTGTTGTTGTTGTTGTGGTTGTTATTATTGCTGCTGTTGTTGTAGTCTATTTAGCTTATTTTAAGTTAGTTGAGTAAATAGGAGTAACAAAAATCCATGACTTAATAACAGCTAGAATGCTACTGAGATTTGGCTCTGAGGTAACTGGTAAGGAAATGGGAACTCATCTTCCTTTGTAACAATGTTTTTTTAAATTTACTGACAATAACTTACTCCAAGTTCCTCTTTGTACTGCAAAATTACAACAGAATTGGTGCAAATTCATGCGCTGTTAAACTTTGGGTAAAAATAGGCACCTTGATTAGTTTTGTCCTCAGTTGCATCGTCAGGATGCTTCAAGTAAGTTTAAATGACAAATTTGCTGCTACTAATCCCATCTAATTAGCAACCTCAAACGCTGACAGGATGAGAACTTAAAGAGAACACAGTAATGGATTAAACTAGATCCAAAACAAACATATAATGTACTCTAGCAGCAATAGATGGTAAAGATCCACAGCCTTGTGAGACCTCATCAGCAAAATCAAACCTTTTCTAAATTTGAAGTACTTTAGAAACACTGATCAAACCCTAACAGGAGTGGATATTGACACCCGCTAATTTAATAAAGACACCAATCAAATTAAGACACCAAGCAAAATGATAAAAGCACCTCTCAAATTCCCCCCCCCCCGGCAAGGAAGGAGGGAGAAGGGGATGGAAGAGGGGGATGGCGTGTGGGAGAGGGGGACCATTGGCCTGCGGGAGAGGGGGACCATTGGCCTGCGCTCGCCGTGGAAGGAGGAGGGAAAAAAAGAGAACAATTTTGACTTTTCTCTAAAGTTAATTCCGTCTAAAAAAATAATGACAATTTTATAATTTTTGTGTGAATACAGTTATCAATTAGATGGGTGCCAAGATCCGCACCTAACCCTAACCCACACAACATATTAGCCCCATCAAACATTTATCCGTTCATCAGTTATCACAACCACAAATACATTGAACATTCACATAGCTGAGTGCGTTTATACATTATAAAAATGTAATAGAGGCGAAAGCATTAATTTATCGAAGCAGAAGAACAATGATGGGTAAAACAAAAAAACCAAACAGAATCCTAAATTGATAAAGGGCATATACCCACAAATAAAAGCAGTAATAGATAAGCAGATATACTCAAACACTGAAACATGTCCACACCAACTTAGATGGAAATAGACTTAAAAGAAAATGAAACTGGTGCCATTCATACATATAATGAAAGTAAAAAATTCCTTCTGAGAAAAGGTCACTCAAGAGCTTTTTGCTTCTTAGTTAACTATCATTTTTAACTCTTGCCGGCTTGCTTTTCCTTGGCCTTCTGAATCTTCAAAACTTTCTTCACAATCTTCTGCTCTTCTACCAAAAAAGCTCGGATGATTCTGCAGAACCAACCAATAGAAAAGATAAGCCATCCGATGGACAGAATGAGAACCTAAGAAGCCTGCTAATTAAATTAAAGTAAAAATGACTGACCTCTCCTTGACTGCACTACCAGAGAGCACACCACCGTAGGCGCGATTTACAGTCCTTCGGTTCCTCGCTAGTCTGGACCTCTTGTACTCAGTAGGCCTGAGATGAGGAATCTGAAAATAGAAAAGATAACAAAGATGAATCATTTTGAGATGACGCATGAAGCTAAACAAGGCAACAATTTTTAAGAACATAAACAATCTCAAAAGTAGAAGCGACTCAAATTAGATAATAGAATGTATGAATGCTGAACTATGAGCATATAAACACAATAAAACATCAGAGAGATTTTCCCCAATTTCCAGGTGCTAGCTGTAAAATATTTTGGTCAACTAAATCTTGATTTAGAATTCAATATCCCATCTGCATGCTTCTATGACAGGACATACTAATATGCTTGAACTGCTATCAGGATAACGTAAGCTGTCAATTAAAATAGTCACATTCACGTAATGTAGGATTCCTACTTAAACATTTGCTAATATAGTACAAATGTATGTGTGACCTTTTGGTTTCAAAGATGATAGAAGGATATCATGGACTAAAATAGAAATGCAGACTGTCTACTCATTACACTCGCAACGCAACAAATCATATTCAATATCTAATAAAATATAGTGCATGTTGAATGGGGTGTCTAGTATATTGATGTGCAAGATATGTGTAATAGCTTGATAGGCTCAAATTTAAGATATAAAAGTGAATATCATCAATCTTCAGATCAAAATATAATAATTAGATCACTTACAACATTAGCACATAAACAAAATTCCATATAGCAAGTTCAAATAATAACTAGGCCCAATATTCACATAATAACACATTTAACTACCGTTCAATAATTGTACAAATTGAAAATTACACAAGCTAAAAGAAATTCTTTACAAGTTAATTTTGAGTATACCACAAATTAGACAATAATTGATGAAAGAGATGCAATTTTTTGGACAACAGTTGTATTCAAGAAGGAAAATTAGACAGGCAAATGAACACATACAAAGAGAACAAATAGTCCTTCAAATGATAAAAAGCAACTGATAGAAATTAGTGAAACGCGCAATCTTCCCAGAACAGAAGTTCAGTTCTTCATTTTTGTCATTTCTATTTGTAGCTTATTCTTTTGTATTTTTCCATGTTAACGGCATATACGGAGATGCATATTTACAATCAGTAAACACAGGCAAAGAAGTTCACACGCCTGCTTACTTGATCATACAGACAACAAGCTCATAAACATGTAAAAATAGAACTTTACACGTAAAATAATCTCATACATGATTTCCAATAGGCACATAAGACTTGTAGGATTACCTAAACATATATACTCACGCATGTAGCTATTACAATGAATTAAAGAAACTACTAATATAAGATTCGCAAAGGAGAAACAATCAAAAAGAAGCATCCATGATCCATCCAAAGTGGCGATCATTCATACATAAAAGTCTGAAAAAGTAAAAGATATCCTGAGAAAGATGAAATCACATACCCCTTGGATCCTCTTTCCAGTCACAGGGCACCTTGGTCCCTTTGCCCTCTTCTTGGCAGTCTGGTATGTGAGCTTCCCACCTGTAATAATTACAGGTGAAACCATTGAATTAAGAAGCAGAGAAAAACATATACTAAAAATGCATGACCATTAACAACTGTAAAGGACAAGTTCCCCACATGGAAACAGATTCAGTGGCATAGTTGGCTTCAATCCATTCAACAGATTAATTAACTGGGTGGCCGTTTATCCTTAATTTAGTCACGACAGTTAAAACTTTGTTAATCAAGTTCCATTTTTTTTTATGAATTAAAACTTTCTACACTTTAACACTTGTTCCAACTAGTGGTTGACAAACAAAGAAGAGACTGACTTACTAAATCTTTACATTTTAGAAAGACATTGGCATAAAGGGTTCGTTTGAACGGCAACAATTAAAATCAACCAAACCTAAGGATTCAAAATAAATTCGTTCGAGTTCAAAAAAGGAACCTATCCTTCAATTATACCGTGATTATATTGAGCTACAGAAAACAGGACACTGAAGCAATCGCAGAAGAACATTAACAAGCAAGCAGAGTATAATCCGACGTTGTGCTAAGAGAAATTGTAATACAGCATGCTATCATTTACATGGTCATTTATACAAACAACAATCTCAAATAAATCCCAACAATTCAACACTAAATGTAACAACATAAACCCTTGTTTCGAGCCAAACTAAAATGTAAGCAACCATAAACCCTAGTTTCATAGAGATCTAAAGTAGATCGTTACCTGGGGTTTTTGACGACACGGGTCTGATTCGACTTGGTGGCATAGCTGTGCCTCGTGCGATAGGTGAGACGCTGAACCATCTTTGATCTGTCTCTCTCCCGTCTCCCCCCCCCCCCCCCCCCTCTCTCTCTAGAGAAGTAAGAACACAGAGACGGGGAGAGGAAGGCGAGAGGTGAGCATATAAAAGGCTGCTCCTTTAGCAAACCCTGGATCCTAAGGTCACTACTTGTTTTCCTTGATCGGACGGATGAGACTTCTCTTTAGAGAGCCCCCGGGTTTGATTTGACCCAGTGGGTTGGGCTGGGCTGGGCTGGGCACTAAACAACTGGTCCACTTGACGTTCAGCTGAACTTTTAAATAGTTCCATTACATATTTGGGCCAGGCCCCACAATCTTTCGACAACTTGTTTGGACTTTGCCCTTTGTTAGAAAGGGCTTTCAGGCCCTATGGAGTATATAAAGAATTTTAAAAAAAAAAAAAAAAAATCGTGTGTGGTGTGAATAAATTTTTGTGTTTACTGTTGTTTCTGTGTTTTTTTTTTTTTTTGTTTGATTAATATATGCTTTGGTTCTTTGATTAATTTATATATTCTGTTTCCTCTCCAAAACAAACTATATGTTCCGTAGTTCTTTGTTTACTTTATCGTAAAGAGACGGAGTGTTCTTCGTACTTCTATCCATGAGTCTGGTTTGTTATTATTTATCTTAAATTCATATTTTTCTCTAGTTGTCATATTACAGTAGGCCTGTCAAGGGGTCGGATAACTTAGTTAGCAAAACCGGACCCGATTACCATTACAGTTGTCAAATCTGACCCGATTATCCACGGGTTCAAAAGAACTGTTTGCATACCCCGTCTCATTCAATGACGAGTCCAGATCCGATTACCTGATCCGACCCAATTACTTCACCACCGGCGGTCATGACCACAGCTGAGAGAGGGGGAGATGTGGGGGAGAAGGTGAAAATTGGAGTTTTCAAGCTCAAATGGATAGCCCAGAGAGATTTGGAGTTCGAAGTGCAAGAGGAACACGGTGGAAAGAAGAAAGGAGCAGAAGACAGTGACGATCAACCGCCCGTCAGCCGCCGTGCACAAACATGCACTACAGGAAACCACTGATCGACCAACAGAGCGCAACGCAAGCAATTTGGCTTAGCGATCGACCGCCCAGTCAACTGCATGTGGCACATGGTGAAGTCGGTCGACCGATCCAAGAACACTGTCTTGGAGTGGCCGCGACTGCATAACTAGCGGTCGACTGCCACTTGGAGCCGGTCGACCGCAAGACGGTTCTGTATGTTTCCTATTTGATTTCTGATTTCATTTCTGAACCGATTTTAGAAGTTTTGATTTTCTTTTCTTCATGTATTTTCTAGCTATATATTGAGGGGGTCGTGCCCTACTTTGAAACATTGTGAGGTGATTTGTATTGAGAGTTCTAGGATTAGTTTGTTTGAGGGAACTCTATGGAAAAATGTGTAGTTTCTCTATTTAGATCATTTTTGATCAATCTGGATCTTCGAATCAATTTGTAAGCCTTGTAACTCTGTTGATTGAATAAGTTATTCTCCTTTCTGCCCTGAGGACATAAGCAATCTTGTCGAATCTCGTTAAATCTCATTTTCTCTCTTTATTTTGTGTTCATGCTATAATTGTTTGGCGATTGACTTGGCGTTGTTACTCTGATCATGGTGATTGATGTATTGGCTCCTCCGGAAGTCCCAACAAGAGAGAGGGCGATAGCAAGAAGAGAGAAAGGAGAGCTCGAGAGAGAGGAGAGAGAGGGCGATGGCGAAGAGAGAGGGGACGACGGCGGAGAGAGAGAGTCGTGACAGAAGAGAGAGCTCGAGAGAGGAGAGAGAGGGCGGCGGCGAGGAGAGAAAGGGCGTTTTTGGGGGGGGGGGGGGGGGGAGTGAGTGTGAGTGTGAGGGTTAGGGTTAGGGTTATTAATTAAACGTGTTCGTGTCTGTTTGGGTATGGTTCAAGTAAAATCAGACTCGACCCGTTTATTAATAGGGCAAATAGGTGCTGGTCCTGGTCCTATTCGCGTCCGCACGTATAAAACTGATTATCACACCCCCTAATCGGGGCGGGTATGGGTCCAAACCCGACCAATTGACAGACCTAAATTACAGTTCCAACATTAAATGACTGCCTCAAAATCCTATAAAAGTTTATCCTCACTGGTGTGTAGGGAGTTTCTCAAAAAGCAGCACACAAACTTTAATTTTCGCAGAAAATAAGAAGCACACAAATATATACTTAGAACAATAGATTTTATTTATTTATTTATTCTTTTTAGCTAACAAAGGCCTCATGAGCAATAGATACTAGTGTCAAAGCAAGACGTAAAACATAAAGTCACCTCGATGTAGACTTTTGTCCATCTGAATTGGGTCGAGCTGCTCCCGCTTGATTGGTGACAACACTGAAAATTAGATGGATAAGGAATTAATTTGACGGCCGAGCGGTTGTCGATCATCGTCGAGGAATTTACATTCAGATTTTTTAACTGCACACACTAAAATGACAATCTAATGCGGAAAAACTGGCGCTGCCCTAACATTTGTTCACTATGTCGAAACGAAGGTGAATCCATAGATCATTTGTTCCTTGGATGTCCATTCTCCAGGGATATCAGGCCCTAAGAGCATCTTATTCTCATTGTGTGTTGTATATTTTGGACTTATTGTTGTACTCTTGGTGCCGGTTGGGCTCTAGCACACATGAAGGGGACTTTTGAAGTTTTTTTTATCATGTTTCATTATTTACTTATTCCTGTTTGGTTGACGGTGGAAGTGAGGAAGTAAGGAAGTGAGGAATTGGTAATATTCCCTCTGAAACTTGGGAATTGGTTAGTAAGTTTTCCGGTGTTTGGATGTTGTTAGGAAGTGTGATTTGAAAAATGTTATGTCTTTTCCGGTGTTTGGATGGTAATGTGAAAGTGAAAGTGGAAAAGTTGACCACAAAGTTGACCGCAAAATAATATTAAAATAAAAATTAATTAAGAAAAATAAAAAATAGACTGTAATTAGCATGCAAGTGAGATTTACATGATCAAAAAATTAACTGTTTTGTGCTACAACTTATTATAAATGAGATTTACATGACCACAAAATTAACTGTAACACTTTGGAAGCGAGAAAATGGTTGTGTAAAAGAGAAAAGAAAGAAGGAAAAGGAGTTTTCTTATTTTCCTTTTCCGGTGTTTGGATAGATAGGGAAGTAAGCAATTATATTTCCTCATTTCCTTACTTCCGCCCACTCCCTTGCATCCAAAACAAACACGTGAGAATTTATTTTTGCTCACCGTTACTTTCTCCCCAAAAAAAAAAAAAATTTAAGAAAACAAAAGTTCATAAAGAATAGTACAACATGTTGTGTTTCATGTATCACGCATCCTTTTAAATGGATAAGAGCCTAAAGGGGTAGCACTCATGTACAACCAAAAAAAAAAAAAAAAATTAGAAAATTGGTTTAGCCGTGATTCAAATAGAAGAATGGATGAAAATCAATTTTCCTGAGCAAAAGAAGAATTAGGTTTGATGAATTCATTCAAATCAAGATTTTAAAAGATAAGCTTTGACATTCTTATTTTTAATTCAAAACCTTGTTTGGAAAATGAAAATAACATTTGTTTGGCAAGAGAGAGAAGCGGGGGAGAAAAAGGGATATCATTTGTCATTTGAGCTGGGATTTCGTTGTGTACATTGTTTGTCAATTGGAATTAGTAAAAGGGATTGAAGTAAGTCGTTTGTATTAGTGGCCCCAAACACAGCACATTAGCCAATTTCTATGATTATGATTCCAATATAGAGAGGTGGAAACACAATGGGAATATAATTTTTTGATTTCATGTTGAAGCACCCCGTTCCCGGGATACGTACCGGGAGACGTGTCCTGATTTTTTTGACCGTATTGTTTCACTTTTCTTTCAATATTTATTTTTGGGTTGTGTTTGCTTGTGTTATTTGGTATCGGATCTGGATTCTCAGTCTTAGAGTCAGTCCTGACCTCGACCGGGAACCTGATACCGGCATACTACCCGATTTGACCTTTTCGATAGTCCAAATTGACCAATTTCAGTTTCAAACACTGTTTTCTAATATTTTAAATTTTTCATGATTTTCTGAAATTTTTCAGAATTATTTTACAAAATTTCCAAAATCGGTGTTAGTTCGGCATCGCTGACTGATTCCCGAATTTTTGGTTTTCAAACGGAATTGAATTTTTAGAAATGACTTCCACGTTACTTCTTAGAATTTTATTTTCTATCTAAATATATTTTTTGAGATTTTTCTAAATTTATCAAAAATTTGACCAATTCTGGTGTTGGCCGGTATCGCCAGAAGATTTTAAGATTTTTAATTTGAAAGTTAAATTGAATTTCTCGAATCCGATTTCATCAGGCATCTTAAAATAATATTTTCTATTTTTGAGAATTTTTCGGAACATTTCTGAAACAGTCAAATTTTTTCCCTATTTAAATAATAATATTATTTACCGACATTTTCTTTTCTTACTTTTTCCTTCTCTACTCCCCTACTTTATACTCACAGATATTATAATAAATAAATTATTTAATAATAAATTTTTATTCTATTTTCTTTTCTTTTTCCTTATTTTTTTCCTTTTCTTTATTTTTCTTTCTTTTTCTTCTTTTCTTTTCTTCCCCCACACTCCAACTCCATACCCTGCTTCTCTTCGACTGCTGCCTGCAACAGCAGTCAGTCCATGATGGGCTACTGCTACAGCCCCTCCCCCCCCATCCCACTCAATCATCACATTTTCCCTCCTCTCCATTAAAAACTCCTCTCTCATTCCTTCTCCTTCTCATTTCCATTTTAAATTTCAATCTCCTTCAACTACCACTCCCTTTGTAACACCCGACTTAAATAAATCCGGATTATAGTCTAAATGATTTTCATTTAACCGGTGTAACAATCATGTTTAAGCTTAATCCAAAATTTTAGAAAATACTAGAAATAGTTGTATATATATATATATATATATATATATATATATATATATATATATATATATATACATAAGTATCCTCATTGGCACATTTTAATACTAAGTATTTGGTGCATATTTAATAGAGGTATAATACTTGAGAATACTTATACCTAATCAAAGTACAAATTTATAGTATATCATGGGAATACCTAAATAGTTTAAGTTTAAGGGTGTTGTGTTGGCAACTTGAGAGCAAGAGAGAGATTGAGGTGGGGGCTAACTAGGGTGCCTTGGAAATTGGGGTGTGTGTTGTCAAGCCTTAGCAATTTTAGGTAACCAATAAATTAATTAGGAAAATGACTATTTCCCAAATTACTTAACTCTTTCCCCCAAATTCTACAGCTCCTTCTTCTCCTTTGGCTGAGAACGAAAACCCCCCCAAATCCCTCTCTCCTCCTTTGATCACCAGGATCTCTCTCTCTCTCTCTCTCTCTCTCTCTCTCTCACACTCCCTTCAACTCCCACCCTAGCCACGCCAGCAGGAGGCGGCAGCCAGGGCGGCCACGCGGCAGGGGAGGCCGCGAGCGCGCGGCCCAGCGAGCGAGCGCGAGTGCTGCAGGCGGCGCCCCGGGGAGGAAGAAAGGGGGGTTTTTCGAGGTGGGTTTCGGGGAGTCCGCGGTTTGGATTCGGATCTATTCGAACAAGATTGGGAAAAACAGAATTTAATTGGAGGTAAAACCCTATAAATATCTTTAGATTAGGTTATGTTTTATATCATTGTTTAATTTTAAGATTATATTGATTTAGGGCTTGGTTCGGCGGGTGAAATAGGCGGAGTTCTTCGCGTAGGCATTCGTCAAGCAAGGTGAGTAAACTAAGTTTTAACTAGATTTAAGTTATGAAGTTGATAATCTTGGATAAATAAATGATTGGGTAAATCACAATTTGAAATACTTGTATGTAAATTGATATATATATAATGAAAAAGATAAAAAGATTTCATGTTGTGAAATTAAAGGAAAAGAAGGAGAAATCACATTAAGTATGAATTAGGAATTATTCTCTCATAGTATGTGCATTACCTAGATTAATTTCCTATTAGTATATTGAGGAATTTGGGTAACTTTCATATTAACTATGTAAGTTAACGTAACACGGAGTAATGGTAGATTGCATATAATGGAGGACGGCACGAAGTCTTATGTGATATGTGTATGTTTTTACCGTAAATTTAGCTAGATACTATGCGTGTGCAATATCGGACTAGGTATTGTAGCGTGGAATAATAAGGGGGAAATATGTCAATACTATGTATGTACACGAAAGGTAAATCATTAACGTGGCGTGACACTTTCATTATAAAAGAATAAAATGTGTACATTAGAAGGTTTATATAACTATATAAATGTAAACTCCTACGAGCGTATGGCTTGCTTACTTTTCGTAGTATATGAAACGTTCATGTGTAATTGTATGTTAAATTGAATGAGTTATATATTGTATATATATTATTTGGAGGAAGGGGCCGAGTAAGAACCGGCAAGAGGGGGAAGACGGTGAAATTTGCATTATGTATATATATGTATATATTATTGGAGGAAGGGGCCGAGCGAGAACCGGCAGGAGGGGAAGACGGTGATAACCTTATCATTAGTACTTATGTATGTGTATATATTACTTGGAGGAAGGGGCCGAGCGAGAACCGGTAGGAGGGGGAAGACGGTGATAACCATATTATTTGTATGTATGTAATATATATATTACTTGGAGGAAGGGGCCGAGCGGGAGCCGGCAGAAGGGGGAAGACGGTGACAACTATATTTATTTCTATTTTGTGCTAAGTATGATAGTGATAGACTTAATTGAATTTTTCATGGTAGTTGAGACATCTATCTTAAAGTTTGGAGTATGTAAGAGTACGGTGGGAACCAAATTAATAAACTTCAGGATCAACTTAAAACCACTTGTTATATGATATTAGATTAGTAAATTTAGATGGTTTACTCACTGAGCTTTCAAGCTCATGTCTTTATTTTTTTTGTAAATTTCAGGTTTGGATAAAGGTAAGAAGCCGATTTAGGTTCTAAAATCTTAAGGATATGGATTGATCGACCCCCCTCATGTCTTACTTGTGATCAACTATCTATTTCATATTTTGTCTACTTTTGAAACTGCTTATTGTATCTATATGTGAGAACTTAATGTATGAAAGAGGATTTTGAAAGTTACTAATGTAAATTTAAGCTTTATGTGTGGCCGTTTGAACATGAACTTGACAAGTAACCTTAGTTGCATGTATGGAAGGACTTGGACATTGTTATGGTAAGTATGATGTATTGTGGGAATGAATGTTGTAACTCTCTTTGGGATATGATGGATGAATGCAAGGTTATGTAATGAGATTTTCTTTTACTTATGTTGATAAGTAGGCAAATTGTGCCGAAATATGATATTGGTAGTGTTGGGTCCATGGTGGACAATTATCGTTGTGGTGTAGTATGGCATAGTCTATATTTTAGGGGAGGTGCTGCCGAAATTTTGAAGAAATATTATTTTATTAGTCCGATATTATAAGTAGTTACTGGGACCGTTACAGTTGGTATCAGAGCAAAGGTTTTTAGACTAAAGATGGACTAATTTTAGGGTTGTATGCACACTACATGGTTGTTGGTGGGAGCACTAGGTAGGTTACTATTAGACCATTAGATTTTAAGTGTATGGGTTCCCTGAAATGTATGATATTTGCCTGTTCTCCTACGTTCTAATTCGGGTACCCGCATACTCTAATTTGAACGGATCCTACGACAGGTGCGGGCCTATCGTGTGGATCTCCAGTGGTATGGGACACTGAGACTGGAGAGTAAGTGAAATATCAGATAAGTCAGGAGTAACTCAACTAGAAGGTACTGAAAATTGGTAAATGAATTGCAAGCTTTTTAATTGATATATGTATATAGAGACGTGTGATTAATCTATCATGTTTTGAGGATTGGGAAAGAAAATAATCTAACATGAAACCTTATCCTTTCAGATGGGAGATTCTGACACGCCCGAGTTGTCATCAGAGGGCTCAGAGATGGAAAGTCAGAGTTGGATTGCAAATAGTATGGACTGGGACTACGAGTCCGATGAAACGGATCCAAAGACTATCTTTAGTGGACCCAAGGGTAGTACCAATGTGATGAGGGTAGCAAAACGCAACAAAGGGAATATCATCAAGGATGCCGAGAGTGTTATAAGGAATATGCCAGAGATCGAGGACCAGGAAGACGCATCCAATGCTGAGGTGGAGTCCCCTGAGAAGATGTTTTATGGGGGTATTTGGTGGAATTCAAATTGGATTGAAGATATGGATCTATATGACGATCATGAGTATTGGAGATGCGGGGATGACAGTATGATAGAAGAGGATCCAGAAGAGGATCCAGAAGAGGATCCCGAGGAAGAAGACCCTGAAGAAGACCCTGAGGAAGAGGATCCAGAAGAAGATCCAGAAGAAGGAGTCCATAAGGGGGAAGCCTCAGCCGGTGATAGTATGGACAAAAGCTTTGCTGACTCAAACACCATTCCATGAAGTCTGGGGGCTAGGACATAGCATTTTGGGAGGATAAATATTTCGGACTTCCATGTTTAGGACTTTTTGGGAAGGGTCTTGTATGTTGTAATCAAATGTGCAGAAAGGACATATCTTAGTTTGTGCGCTTGTACCTTTTGTATGAATATAAGCATTTCATGTAAATCTTGTAAACAAAAATCTTTTGAAGTTATAATAGTAGTAGCATTTTGTATATGAAGCTTTAGTATTTTAAAGAACTTTTGTTGATAACAAAAATTGTTAAATTTTCTAGGTAGTAATGGATCTAAATTTTTCTCCGCCGGATACAAACTCTGATGAGAACGCCCCACCCCAAAGTACGGTTGGGAGTGTCCATCCTCCGACCCATCAGGAGATTTCGATGGATCGATTCAATACCGATCGGAGAGCCCCAGACAGGATACCGAATTGGTTGATGCAGTTAACCACTGTAAGCAATCCACGCAGGGCCCTAGAACAATTTCAAAAATTGAACCCCCCACCATACAAAGGAGGAGCAGACCCAATTCAAGCCGAAGAGTGGCTTCGTCAAATTTGCAAAATACTAGACGTGATGGAATGCACCGAGGATCAAAGGGTATCTTTCACTTCTTTTATGTTTCAAGGCGAGGCGGAACATTGGTGGGAGATGGTTAAAACAGGAGCCAAGTCCCTAGGAGAAGAAATTTCTTGGAAATTCTTAGTCAAAAAGTTCAATGAGAAATATATACCCGGAGTAGTGAGGGACAAGCTCGCGATAGAATTTCAAGAATTAAAGCAAAATCTATTGACGGTGAATCAGTATGAAATTAAATTCACCCAACTATCAAGATATGCTGGTAAGTTGGTGTCTGAAGAAGAAGACAGGACAAAAAGGTTTGTACGGGGTTTGAGGCCAGAAATCAGGAGCCAACTAATTCCATT
Organism: Agave tequilana; assembly: GCA_038442645.1. NCBI lineage: Eukaryota > Viridiplantae > Streptophyta > Magnoliopsida > Asparagales > Asparagaceae > Agave > Agave tequilana. The sequence goes on from JAVJIF010003092.1 coordinate 78,039, forward strand.
TCAACTACAGATTTACAGTCAGGCGGTAGAGAAGGCTCTAGAAGTTGAAAGGGACCTACAAGAAAATCAGGATGTAAGAACTAGGGAGTTGCCATCTGCCAAACGCTTCCGATATCTCAGCACACCAAGAATTGGATCTACCAACTACAAGTTCGGCGGAGGAACTGGACCTTCATCAACATCAACGCCGAGAATGATGGCAGATTCGTGGCCCATGAATGTAGGATCCTTCCAAAACTCGCCACATGCATCTTATCCGCGTCAAAATTTCGCGGGAGGAACGTGGTGTCCTAGATGCAACCGCAATCACACCGGGAGCTGTCTAGTAAACAAACAGTGCTTTGCCTGCGGCCAAATGGGCCACATGAGGAGGGATTGTCCGACACTACGAGGACCTTCTGGTGCTGTTAGGGGAACGGGCAGGCGGACCGCAGGCATCGCCCCGACAAATGGATCATTAGGAGCTTTTCGGCGATCTGGCAACACATTTCGACCAACTATGACGCAGGCTTCAGTGCAACAACCCAGGGCTCAAGGAAGGATGAATGCTCTAACCCAACAGGAAGTCCGGGCGTCTAACACCGTGGTGGAAGGTACTATTTGCTTATCTGGAGCAATCGCTCGAGCATTATTTGATTCCGGTGCCACACATTCGTTTATTTCCGCATCTTTTGCCACACAAATTAAGAAGATACCTGAACCCTTGAATTTTCAACTGGCGGTGCACAACTTTGAATACTGACAAATATTATAAGGGATGTGAAATTATCATAGGAGAAATGAACACACATGCAGACTTGATCAAACTAGGAGAGATGGAATATGACATCATCCTAGGAATGGATTGGTTATCAATACACCATGCACATGTAGACTGCCATCAAAAGAAAATAATCTTCAAAATACCAGGGACCCCAGAATATGTGTTTGAAGGGACAAGGAATAAAATCAGCATTCCTGTGATCTCAGCCTTAAAGGCCACCAAATTATTGCGACATGGATGTCAAGGATTTTTGGCAACATTATTAGCTAAGGAGGAAGAGGAAGTAAGAATAGAAGATATAACTGTTGTAAGGGAATATCCTGATGTGTTCCTCGAAGAATTGTCAGGCTTACCTCCTGTCAGGGAAGTAGAGTTCTCCATTGACCTCCTACCTGGCGTAGGACCTATATCAAAGGCTCCCTATAGAATGGCACCAGCAGAGATGAAGGAATTGAAGCAACAATTAGAAGAATTGTTAGACCTGGGATTTATTCGGCCAAGTGTATCACCCTGGGGCGCTCCTGTGTTATTTGTAAAGAAGAAAGATGGAAGTATGAGATTGTGTATAGATTACCGGGAGCTGAATAAAGTCACTATCAAGAATCGATACCCACTCCCGAGGATAGATGACCTTTTTGACCAGCTTCAGGGTGCAAGTGTATTTTCCAAAATAGATCTAAGATCGGGATACCACCAATTGAAAATCAAATCAGAGGATGTCCCTAAAACAGCCTTTAGAACTAGATATGGGCATTATGAATTTCTGGTGATGCCATTTGGACTGACCAATGCCCCAGCAGCATTCATGGATCTGATGAACAGAATCTTTCAGCCATTTTTGGACAAATTTGTAGTGGTATTCATTGATGATATACTGATCTACTCAAGAAACCGGAAGAACATGAAGAGCATTTGAGAATAGTCTTGCAGTTATTGAGGGAAAAACAACTTTATGTAAAATTCAAAAGTGTGAGTTCTGGCTAGAAAAATTGGATTTCTCGGTCATATTATTACTAAAGAAGGAATATCTGTGGACCCAGCAAAGATAGAAGCAATTGAGAATTGGCCCCGACCTACCAATGTCTCTGAAGTACGGAGTTTCTTAGGACTGGCAGGATATTATCGAAGGTTTGTAGAGGGATTTTCCAGGATTGCGGCACCATTATCACAATTGACCAAGAAAAATCTCAAATTTCATTGGGGAAAAAGCCAGGAGGATAGTTTTCAAGAATTGAAAAATAAGCTAACTTCGGCCCCAATCCTAACCATGCCCTCTGGAACTGAAGGATATGTTATATACAGTGATGCATCAAAGTCGGGACTAGGATGTGTATTAATGCAGCATGGTAGGGTAATTGCTTATGCCTCCAGACAACTTAAAAACCATGAGAAGAACTACCCCACCCATGATTTGGAACTGGCTGCAGTCATATTTGCTCTAAAAATTTGGCGACACTATTTATATGGTGTGTCTTGTGATATATATACAGACCATAAGAGCCTGAAGTACATATTTACTCAAAAAGAATTGAATATGCGCCAAAGGAGATGGTTGGAACTAATGAAAGATTATGATTTGACCATTCACTATCACCCTGGGAAAGCCAACGTGGTAGCAGATGCGCTTAGCCGCAAATCAGAGGGATCTTTAGCTACACTATTAACTCAACAGGCCAATTTATTATGGGAGATAGAAAGGATGAAGATTGAGGTTCAACCAAAGGAGATCATGATTAGAGATAGCCAGATGAACCAAGTTAGAGTGGAATTTGATCTCTATGATAAGGTCTAACAAGCACAACAAAATGATGAGCAGACAGTTAAGAACTTCGAGAAAGTGCTAAGGGGCGAAACACAATATTTTGTCATTGATAAAGGGTTACTAAAGAAGGGAAACCGGGTATGTGTACCCTCAGACTTCGAACTCAAGGAACAAATTATGAGAGAAGCCCATTGCACCCCTTACACAGCACACCCTGGGGCAGCCAAGATGTATCAAGATCTGCGAGCAAATTTCTGGTGGGAAGGGATGAAGGATGACATAGCCCGGTTCGTGCAAAAATGTTTAATATGTCAACAAGTTAAAGCGGAACATAAGAAGCCCCCGGGACTGCTAATGCCACTCCATGTTCCGGAGTGGAAATGGAATCATATTACCATGGATTTTGTGACAGGACTTCCCAAATCTCCTCGTGGACATGATGCTATCTGGGTGATAGTTGATCGACTCACTAAGTCCGCACATTTCTTACCCATTCGATTGGATTACTCGATGGATAAGTTAGCACAAATCTATCTCCAGGAAATAATTAGAATTCATGGGGTGCCCGAAACTATTGTGTCGGATCGAGACCCTCGGTTCCAATCTAGGTTCTGGACCAATTTATCTAAAGCTCTGGGAACCAAGTTACATCCTAGCACGACATGTAACGGTCCCAGTTTAAATTTTTCCATTTTATCATAATTATCTCGTACAATCCAAGCGTGGGACCCATCAAGGTATAATACTTCCAATATAATCATCAGAACTCTTCACTATACATCAGAATTTCCGCTAAAGATAACATGTATGATCTACTCGAGACTTATCATATTAACACATATAGTTCAATAATCCATAAGAACACAGTCTACATTTATCATGTCAAAATATATATACATACAAGTAAGAGTCAAACACCAGGTCCTATAAGAATTACAAGTCAAGAGTAACACTCAGCTAAAAGTACGCATGTTTATACAAAATTATATACATAACAAAAGTAGCTTCTAATACAGTGGTTCTGGTGGCGCTTGTCCCGCACAATTGCCCTTAAGCGGGTCCCTTGCCCTTGTCCAAACCTGTAGGTGGAATTAGAATAGAGTGAGCTTGACGGCTCAGTGAGTAAAACAATAGTTAAATATGCCTATCAAGTAGGTATACATGGCTAAATTATCCGGTTGACATGTGTGTCGTTATACTATTTTTATAGGATCTTATAATTATTCAGGAACCAAAACCAAACACAGGAACAAGGCCTTACTAGTCGACTAGGCCACTCTATAGTCGACTAAGGCTAACTGTAAGTCGACTAATTCTGAAGCTATAGTCGACTAACTTAGCTCCACACGTATCTGCTTCTTTACTAGCAACTAGGGATTTATGTAGTCGACTACCCTCCTTGGTGTAGTCGACTAACTCAAGTACTAGTCGACTTGAAGGTTCCCTATAGTCGACTAATTCTGGGTCAAAAGTTGTGTTACTCTCTGTTTGTCACCTATAGTCGACTACCCTCCTGGTGTAGTCGGCTAATCCAATATATTAGTCGACTATAGTCGACTAAAACTGTCAAAAACAGATTGTTAACTTTCTATTTGCTCTCTGTATCTGGGATTAGTCGACTACAGTCTATATGTAGTCGACTAATCCTGCTATCCAGCAGTATATCTGCCTAATTATCACACTTTTAGTCGACTATCCCAGGGACCAAGTCGACTACTCTACATAGAAATTGCCTGTTAAGAAGTGATTCCAGATTTAAAAGTTAAGGATTTATGTATGATTATATCATAGGACTTATATCTTAGTAATATCCATATACATACACATAATCTCCCCTTCTACGCCTCTGGTTCAACCCGGTCCCTTCCTCCGTTACATAAATATAAAATCTCCCCTTCTACGCCTCCGGTTCAACCCGGTCCCTTCCTCCATCACATCATACCATCATACGATATCAATATGCAAGACATATAGTAATACATGAATTCGTAAACAAAAGTAGCAAGTAATTGCGGAATTTAAAACATATGAGTCTTTGTGAAGTAGCTAGCATTTCTAGATATCACAATCTATGCATGATCCCAAAATATACATAAGGTCAAATACTTGTGTATCTCTTACGCTTTATTTCATTTCCTACTTATTTCTACTCATCATGTTGTTAAGATTAGCATGTTCTACTCACTCTTAAAGTGGTATAATCTGATTTTTTGCTGCTGCCCCTTGTTGTTGCTGCTGCTGTTGCTCCTTTGCTGCTGCTGCTGTTGCTTTGCTGCTGCTACTGCTGTTGCTTTGCTGCTGCTGCTGCTGTTGCTTGCTGCTGCTGCTGCTGTTGCTTGCTGCTGCTGCTGTTGTTGCTTTGCTGCTGCTGGAGTGAAAGAGAGGGAGGGAGTTTGTGAAGAGAGAGAGGGTTTTTAACCAAATGTCTTAATCCCCTTCAACCCCCTCTATTTATAGCCTCTAACTTTCCATAATAATGTGCCATGTGTCCCCTATTTCTACTCTACTCCATACCCTATACCAAGCTCCATATCTCTCCCCCCCTCTCCATGAGGTACAAGCATGGGGGGCATGGTGGTAACAAGTCAAACACATGTGGGGTATTCTTATACCTATATACATGGATGTATAAATAGTTATGTATACACTTGTTTATACATACTTATATAATAAGCATGGCTTAACTAAGGTATCATGCATGCATACTAATTCCCATTACTCCTTTAAGGTATGATTATTTAGGGGAAGTAATGCTTTAATTAAGGCAAGTGTTACATTCTACCCTCCTTATGGAAGTTTCGTCCTCGAAACTTAACGTACCTTGAAACAAATGTGGATGGGCCTTTCTCATCTCCTCTTCCAGCTCCCAAGTGGCTTCTTCTATGTTTTGATTTCTCCATAAGACCTTGACCAAGGAATATTTTTGCTTCTCAATTGCTTCTCCTTGCGATCAAGAATTTGTACTGGTTCTTCCGCGTAAGACATGTCTTCTAGTATATGCAGGGGTTCATAGGAGACGACGTGATCAGGATCGGGCACATACTTCCTCAGCTGAGATACATGAAATACATTGTGCATCCGTTCTAAGGCAGGGGGTAGGGCCAAGCGGTAAGCAACCGGTCCAATTTTATCCAGTATCTCAAACGGACCCACATATCTAGGGGCTAATTTGTTCTTACTGCCGGTGCGTCTCACTCCCTTCATTGGAGATACCTTCAGAAAAACACTATTCCCTACTTCAAACTCCAGTGGTCTGCGACGATTGTCTGCATAAGCTTTCTGTCTGTTCTGAACTGCTTTCATCCTTTCCTTGATTAGCTTGATCTTCTCCGTGGCCTCTTGAATTACATCGGGGCCGAACAGTCTTCTATCCCTAACTTCCTCCCAACAGATTGGCGATCTACACCTCCTCCCATACAATGCTTCAAATGGAGGCATACCAATAATGGACTGATAACTATTATTATAAGCAAACTCCACTAATGGTAAATAGTTGTCCCAACTTCCCCCAAAATCTAGTACACAGGTTCTCAACATATCTTCCAATATTTGAATGGTCCTTTCTGACTGTCCATCTGTTTGGGGGTGGGCTGCTGTACTGAGTTGCAATTTAGTGCCCATAGCTTTGGACAAACTCTTCCAAAATCTTGATTGAAATCTTGGGTCTCGATCTGATACAATGGATTCAGGTACTCCATGTAATCTAATTATTTCTCGGACATATACCTGAGCCAGTCTTTCCATTGAATAATTGAATAAGATAGGCAGAAAATGAGCAGATTTAGTGAGTCTGTCTACCACTACCCAGACTGTATCCAGTCCTTGGGACGTCCGAGGAAGTCCAGTGACAAAATCCATTGCGATTTGACTCCACTTCCATTCAGGAATAGATAAAGGCACCAACAAATCTGGGGGCTTTTTATGTTCCGCCTTTACTTGTTGACAGACTAAACATTTGTGGACAAAATTAGAAATGTCCACCTTCATTCCATCCCACCAGAAGTTATGTCGCAGATCTTGGTACATTTTTGTGCTTCCGGGATGAGCTGTATAAGGTGTACTATGAGCCTCCTTCATTATTTCTTCTTTGATCTCTGCTACATCTGGCACACATAATCTGCGTCCAAGCCGCAGTACATCACCTTCTATTTGAAACTCCTTGAGTTCTCCTTCTTGCACTTTCTTCATAATCTTCTTTATTTGAGTATCTCCTTGTTGGGCTTCTTTGATCTTGTCGTATAGATTAAATTGAATACTCACTTGATTCATTTGATACTCAGAATTAGAAGGATCAATGACTCGCACTTCTATTTGCATTTCTTCTAGATCCCTTAATATTCTTGCTTGACGAGTCATCAAGGCGGCCAGGGTCCCTCCTGATTTCCGGCTCAAAGCATCAGCCACCACATTGGCCTTCCCAGGGTGGTATTGAATAGTGATATCATAATCCTTCATTAGTTCTAACCACCTCCTCTGCCTCATGTTCAGTTCTTTTTGTGTGAAGATGTATTTTAAACTCTTATGATCAGTAAAAACTTCACAAGACACTCCATACAAATAATGTCGCCAGATCTTTAAAGCAAAGATCACAGCGGCTAATTCCAAGTCATGAGTGGGGTAATTTCTTTCATGGGTCTTCAATTGTCGGGATGCATAGGCAATGGCTTTTCCATGTTGCATTAACACACATTCCAATCCCAGTTTAGATGCATCACTAAAGATGACAAATCCTTCAGTCCCCGAAGGTACAATTAAGACAGGAGCAGATGTTAGCCTAACTTTAACCTCCAGGAAGCTCCTATCTTGATCTTCTCCCCATGCAAACTTCTTATTCTTTCTAGTTAATTGAGTCATTGGTGCTACAATCAGAGAAAATCCTTCTACAAATCTTCTGTAGTACCCAGCTAATCCCAAGAAACTTCGAATTTCAGTAACATTAGTGGGTCTAGGCCAGTTTCGGATTGCTTCGATTTTTGCCGGGTCTACTGATATTCCTTCCTTAGATATGATATGGCCAAGAAACCCTACTTGTTCTAGCCAAAATTCACATTTCTTCAACTTTGCATAGAGTTGCTTCTCTCTCAAGATTTGAAGGACAGTATTAAGATGTTTCTTGTGATCTTCTATATTCTTTGAATAGACAAAAATATCATCAATGAATACCACTACAAACTGGTCTAGAGATGGTTGAAAAATCCGATTCATTAAGTCCATAAATGCTGCCGGGGCATTAGTGAGTCCAAAAGGCATGACTAGAAATTCAAAGTGTCCATATCTTGTCCGGAAAGCTGATTTGGGCACATCTTCAGGTTTGATCTTCAACTGGTGATATCCTGATCTAAGGTCAATCTTAGAAAATACACAAGACCCTTGTAGTTGATCAAATAAGTCATCAATTCGAGGAAGAGGGTACTTATTCTTGATAGTTGCCTTATTCAATTCCCGGTAGTCAACACATAGTCTCATACTCCCATCCTTCTTCTTTACAAATAGTACAGGTGCTCCCCGGGGAGATACACTTGGCCGAATGAAACCTTTGTCTAATAAGTCCTGCAATTGAGTTTTAAGTTCTTTCATTTCTGCAGGGGCCATACGGTACGGTGCCTTAGAAATTGGGGCAGTACCGGGTATTACATCTATTGTAAATTCTACTTCCCGATCTGGGGGCAGGCCTGGTAAGTCTTCCGGGAACACATCAGGGAACTTATTCACAATTGGAATAGTCTTAATATTTACATCAGTCCTGGTGGTATCCAATACCGAAGCCAAGAATCCTTGACACCCTTGCTTCATTAACTTGGTGGCCTTGATGGCTGATATGTGAGGTATATCACAACTAACTTTTTCTCCTTCAAAAATAAACTCCGGAGTCCCTTCCATTTTAAAGATAATCCTCTTCTTATTACAATCCACATGAGCACTACAAGCAAACAACCAGTCCATTCCTAGTATGGCATCGAACTCCATTTCACCTAGCTTAATCAGATCAATGGATGTTTTCATTTCTCCAATTATCACTTCACAATTCGCATATCTAGTGCTAGCTATCAAATTTTCCCCTATAGGTGTGGACACAACCAATTGAAATCCTAGGGGTTTTGATACTTGATTTAGTTTATAAGCAAAAGCACTAGATACGAATGAATGAGTAGCTCCAGGGTCAAACAATGCATGGGCAATATGTCCTGATACGGAGATCATACCTTCCACCACTGCATTTGAGGCCATTGCTTCCCGGTGGGTTAATGCGAAGGTTCTGCCTTGCACCCGAGGTTGCTGAACCGATGACTGGGTTGCAGCAGGACGTGGGGCATTACTGGCTTGTCCTCTGGGAGGATTCGTCCTCATGGTCGGCCTTCCACTTCCTCTACTCGGCGCTTCTCTTCCACGCATTGTCGGACAATTTTTCCTTAGATGTCCCACCTCTCCACAATTAAAACAAGACCTGTCTAGGAGGCAGTTTCCAAAATGGTTTACTCTACACCTCTGACATCAGGGAGCCTCCGAGATTCTGGGATGGGACGCAGAGGTAGCTTGTGTCTTCGAGGGGGTGTCTCTGTTTCTCAGCCATGTTCTCCCGCCTCTGGCCCCTCCTCCTCTATGAAAAGTGGTGTTAAACCCAGGCCCTTTGCTACTGGTGGATCCTGATGCCGTCATCATTGGAGGTCCTTGATAACGGGGGCGCTTAGAATTGGGAGTTCCTTCCACCCAGTCTCCCTGACCTTCTTGTATGTTCATTTCTACCTCCAAAGCTCTTTCTACTGCCTGGAGATAATTCCTCAGTTGTAATGGAATCAGTCGGCCACGAATATCCGATCTTAGGCCCTTTACGAACCTCTTTGTCTTTTCTGCTTCACTCCTTACCAAGGCATCAGCATACCTGGATAGCTGAGTGAATTTCTGATCATACTGGGATACATTCATAGAACCTTGACGTAGTTTCAAGAATTCTGTCGCCATTTTATCTCTGGCTGTCTCCGGAATGTATTTCTCAGTGAATTTGTTCACCAAGAATTCCCAGGTGATTGATTCCCTTGCATTCTTCATACTATGCTTCACTGCCCTCCACCAATGTTCCGCTTCCTTTTGGAACATAAAAGAAGAGAAGGACACCTTTTGTTCATCAGTGCAGCTCATAACTTCTAGGATCTTTTCTATTTGAAGGAGCCATGCTTCGGCTTGTAAGGGGTTCGTCTCTCCTTCAAATACGGACGGTTTCATCTTCTGAAACTGCTCCAGTGCTCGGTGGGAGTTGTTATTGCTCGCTCTGGTCATTAGTTGTGCGAGCCACTCCGGCATTACCCCTGGAGTTCCCTCATTTCCTCTCATTTGAACTTCAGAGTCTCCATCATTGTTCACGGGGGGTGCACTCCCCATCTCACTGTAGTGTGTCGTATCGAGCGACAGGGACTCATCAGGGGGTAGTTGGTTCAAATCCATTTGTCTTCCCTATATAAAAATAAGGGCGTCTAATCAACATACTACACAATATAGGAAGGCATTGGGATAAAACTTTAGTCTCAGGCAATCATGTTAATAACATTACTTTTGAAAACAAGCAACTGATTATATATATATATATATATATATATATATATATATATATATATATATATATAGTTACATCCATCATGGATACAAAAGGTATTATGCTGACATGCCTTCCTTCTTGGATATCCAGACTAACCCATGTGCATTCATAAGATATATGCCAGGGTACATACAACAACCCTAAGGATATCCATCACCTAACATACTAGGCCTATACATGTATATACATCAAAAGTGCCGGCTCTAAGGTTCACCCTTCGTAGGGTAGAGTATCCCCACTAGAATCTCCGCTAGTGCTGCTGCTATCATCCATATCTTCCTCGGGGTCTTCTTCCGGTGATTCGTCCCCGGCGCAGCACCAGTCGTCTAAGTCATCATAAAGGTCCATATCCTCTTCCCACGTTTCGTTCCAAAAGACGCCTCCATATGTAAATCCCCTTCGGGTTTCTTCTTTAATCGTGCTAGAGTGCTCCGTCACTGCTATCTCAAGTGAATCTCCCACAAAGCTTTCTGTGTCAACATTGGTTGGTTCAGGCTCATTAGATGCCTGCGACTCAACCTCCTCACAATCTACCCAATTTAGGGGTACAATCGTTTCCGCTGGATCAGTTTCGTCCGACTCGTACCCCCAGTCCATAGAATCCGCCACCCGGCTCTCACTCGAGCTATCGGAGCTAGAGACTGGCCAGTATACATCGGAGTCCCCCATCTACATGTAAGCAAAAAGGTCGTATCAATCTCAAGTCCATGAAATAGTCTCAATCATACGGCTATCATCAAGAAGCAGCATAAATAGACACACTTGCAACTATACTTATCCTTAGTCTACTCATAAGTCTCATGTCTTTAGAATAACTCAGATTCAATAGATAATTTAATGCATCCCTTGTCACCTAATGCCAACTACTTAACTATGATCACATGTCTGCACGTGTAAACCTAACAATTTCATCATCTCTTACTCCTTCTACTTCTAAACCTTTGCTCTGATACCAACTGTAACGGTCCCAGTTTAAATTTTTCCATTTTATCATAATTATCTCGTACAATCCAAGCGTGGGACCCATCAAGGTATAATACTTCCAATATAATCATCAGAACTCTTCACTATACATCAGAATTTCCGCTAAAGATAACATGTATGATCTACTCGAGACTTATCATATTAACACATATAGTTCAATAATCCATAAGAACACAGTCTACATTTATCATGTCAAAATATATATACATACAAGTAAGAGTAAAACACCAGGTCCTATAAGAATTACAAGTCAAGAGTAACACTCAGCTAAAAGTACGCATGTTTATACAAAATTATATACATAACAAAAGTAGCTTCTAATACAGTGGTTCTGGTGGCGCTTGTCCCGCACAATTGCCCTTAAGCGGGTCCCTTGCCCTTGTCCAAACCTGTAGGTGGAGTTAGAATAGAGTGAGCTTGACGGCTCAGTGAGTAAAACAATAGTTAAATATGCCTATCAAGTAGGTATACATGGCTAAATTATCCGGTTGACATGTGTGTCGTTATACTATTTTTATAGGATCTTATAATTATCCAGGAACCAAAACCAAACACAGGAACAAGGCCTTACTAGTCGACTAGGCCACCCTATAGTCGACTAAGGCTAACTGTAAGTCGACTAATTCTGAAGCTATAGTCGACTAACTTAGCTCCACAGGTATCTGCTTCTTTACTAGCAACTAGGGATTTATGTAGTCGACTACCCTCCTTGGTGTAGTCGACTAACTCAAGTACTAGTCGACTTGAAGGTTCCCTATAGTCGACTAATTCTGGGTCAAAAGTTGTGTTACTCTCTGTTTGTCACCTATAGTCGACTACCCTCCTGGTGTAGTCGGCTAATCCAATATATTAGTCGACTAGTAAGTCGACTATAGTCGACTAAAACTATCAAAAACAGATTGTTAACTTTCTGTTTGCTCTCTGTATCTGGGATTAGTCGACTACAGTCTATATGTAGTCGACTAATCCTGCTATCCAGCAGTATATCTGCCTAATTATCACACTTTTAGTCGACTATCCCAGGGACCAAGTCGACTACTCTACATAGAAATTGCCTGTTAAGAAGTGATTCCAGATTTAAAAGTTAAGGATTTATGTATGATTATATCATAGGACTTATATCTTAGTAATATCCATATACATACACATAATCTCCCCTTCTACGCCTCCAGTTCAACCCGGTCCCTTCCTCCGTTACATAAATATAAAATCTCCCCTTCTACGCCTCCGGTTCAACCCGGTCCCTTCCTCCATTACATAAATATAAAATCTCCCCTTCTACGCCTCCGGTTCAACCCGGTCCCTTCCTCCATCACATCATACCATCATACGATATCAATATGCAAGACATATAGTAATATCATGAATTCGTAAACAAAAGTAGCAAGTAATTGTGGAATTTAAAACATATGAGTCTTTGTGAAGTAGCTAGCATTTCTAGATATCACAATCTATGCATGATCCCAAAATATACATAAGGTCAAATACTTGTGTATCTCTTACGCTTTATTTCATTTCCTACTTATTTCTACTCATCATGTTGTTAAGATTAGCATGTTCTACTCACTCTTAAAGTGGTATAATCTGATTTTTTGCTGCTGCCCCTTGTTGTTGCTACTGTTGTTGCTCCTTTGCTGCTGCTGCTGCTGTTGCTTTGCTGCTGCTGCTGCTGCTGCTGTTGCTTTGCTGCTGCTGCTGCTGTTGCTTGCTGCTGCTGCTTGCTGCTGCTGCTGTTGTTGCTTTGTTGCTGCTGGAGTGAAAGAGAGGGAGGGAGTTTGTGAAGAGAGAGAGGGTTTTTAACCAAATGTCTTAATCCCCTTCAACCCCCCTCTATTTATAGCCTCTAACTTTCCATAATAATGTGCCATGTGTCCCCTATTTCTACTCTACTCCATACCCTATACCAAGCTCCATATCTCTCCCCCCCTCTCCATGAGGTACAAGCATGGGGGGCATGGTGGTAACAAGTCAAACACATGTGGGGTATTCTTATACCTATATACATGGATGTATAAATAGTTATGTATACACTTGTTTATACATACTCATATAATAAGCATGGCTTAACTAAGGTATCATGCATGCATACTAATTCCCATTACTCCTTTAAGGTATGATTATTTAGGAGAAGTAATGCTTTAATTAAGGCAAGTGTTACACGGCAGCGCACCCGCAAACTGATGGGCAGTCCGAAAGGACTATTCAAATATTAGAAGACATGTTGAGAGCTTGTACATTAGATTTTGGGGGCAATTGGGAGAAGTACCTATCATTAGTGGAGTTCGCATATAACAACAGCTACCAGTCCACTATAGGAATGCCACCCTTCGAAGCTTTATATGGAAGAAAGTGTAGATCCCCAATTTGTTGGGAAGAAATAGGAGATCGGAAGTTACTTGGACCAGACATGGTCCAAGAAACTACAGAAAAGATCCGAACAATAAGGAAAAGGATGAGGGCAGCACAAAGCAGACAAAAAGCATATGCAGATCAACGCCGGAGACCCCTGGAATTTACGGAGGGAGACAAGGTTTTCCTGAAGATATCTCCGATGAAGGGGGTTGTGCGCATTGGAAAGAGAAGCAAGTTGGGACCTCGGTATGTTGGACCTTTTGAAATATTGGAAAGAATTGGACCATTGGCCTATCGGTTGGCCTTACCCCCCGAGATGGAAAAAGTGCATAACGTGTTCCATGTATCACAGCTAAGGAAATACATACCCGATCCCAATCATGTCCTTAAATATTCGCCACTACAAATTCAAGAAGACCTGTCCTACGTAGTGGAGCCGGTGCAAATTCTTGACCGGAAGGAGAGACAATTGAGAAATAAGGTGATTCCCTTAATAAAGATTTTGTGGAGAAGTCAAAAGATTGAAGAGACTACGTGGGAACCGGAAGAAGAAATGCGAAGATCTCATCCGTAACTATTTCAAGGTACGTTAAGTTTCGGGACGAAACTCTTTTAAGGAGGGTAGTATTGTAACACCCGACTTAAATAAATTCGGATTATAGTCTAAATGATTTTCATTTAACCGGTGTAACAATCATGTTTAAGCTTAATCCAAAATTTTAGAAAATACTAGAAATAGTCGTATATATATATATATATATATATATATATATATATTATATATATATATATATATATATATACACACACACACACATAAGTATCCTCATTGGCACATTTTAATACTAAGTATTTGGTGCATATTTAATAGAGGTATAATACTTGAGAATACTTATACCTAATCAAAGTACAAATTTATAGTATATCATGGGAATACCTAAATAGTTTAAGTTTAAGGGTGTTGTGTTGGCAACTTGAGAGCAAGAGAGAGATTGAGGTGGGGGCTAACTAGGGTGCCTTGGAAATTGGGATGTGTGTTGTCAAGCCTTAGCAATTTTAGGTAACCAATAAATTAATTAGGAAAATGACTATTTCCCAAATTACTTAACTCTTTCCCCCAAATTCTACAGCTCCTTCTTCTCCTTTGGCTGAGAACGAAAACCCCCCAAAATACCTCTCCCCTCCTTTGATCACCAGGATCTCTCTCTCTCTCTCTCTCTCTCTCTCTCTCTCACTCACTTCAACTCCCACCCTAGCCACGCCAGCAGGAGGCGGCAGCCAGGGCAGCCACGCGGCAGGGGAGGCCGCGAGCGCGCGGCCCAGCGAGCGAGCGCGAGTGCTGCAGGCGGCGCGCCGGGGAGGAAGAAAGGGGGGTTTTTCGAGGTGGGTTTCGGGGAGTCCGCGGTTTGGATTCGGATCTCTTCGAACAAGATTGGGAAAAACAGAATTTAATTGGAGGTAAAACCCTATAAATATCTTTAGATTAGGTTATGTTTTATATCATTGTTTAATTTTAAGATTATATTGATTTAGGGCTTGGTTCGGCGGGTGAAATAGGCGAAGTTCTTCGCGTAGGCATTCGTCAAGCAAGGTGAGTAAACTAAGTTTTAACTAGATTTAAGTTATGAAGTTGATAATCTTGGATAAATAAATGATTGGGTAAATCACAATTTGAAATACTTGTATGTAAATTGATATATATATAATGAAAAAGATAAAAGATTTCATGTTGTGAAATTAAAGGAAAAGAAGGAGAAATCACATTAAGTATGAATTAGGAATTATTCTCTCATAGTATGTGCATTACCTAGATTAATTTCCTATTAGTATATTGAGGAATTTGGGTAACTTTCATATTAACTATGTAAGTTAACGTAACACGGAGTAATGGTAGATTGCATATAATGGAGGACGGCACGAAGTCTTATGTGATATGTGTATGTTTTTACCGTAAATTTAGCTAGATACTATGCGTGTGCAATATCGGACTAGGTATTGTAGCGTGGAATAATAAGGGGGAAATATGTCAATACTATGTATGTACACGAAAGGTAAATCATTAACGTGGCGTGACACTTTCATTATAAAAGAATAAAATGTGTACATTAGAAGGTTTATATAACTATATAAATGTAAACTCATACGAGCGTATGGCTTGCTTACTTTTCGTAGTATATGAAACGTTCATGTGTAATTGTATGTTAAATTGAATGAGTTATATATTGTATATATATTATTTGGAGGAAGGGGCCGAGTAAGAACCGGCAGGAGGGGGAAGACGGTGAAATTTGCATTATGTATATGTATGTATATATTATTGGAGGAAGGGGCCGAGCGAGAACCGGCAGGAGGGGAAGACGGTGATAACCTTATCATTAGTACTTATGTATGTGTATATATTACTTGGAGGAAGGGGCCGAGCGAGAACCGGTAGGAGGGGGAAGACGGTGATAACCATATTATTTGTATGCATGTAATATATATATTACTTGGAGGAAGGGGCCGAGCGGGAGCCGGCAGAAGGGGGAAGACGGTGACAACTATATTTATTTCTATTTTGTGCTAAGTATGATAGTGATAGACTTAATTGAATTTTTCATGGTAGTTGAGATATCTATCTTAAAGTTTGGAGTATGTAAGAGTACGGTGGGAACCAAATTAATAAACTTCAGGATCAACTTAAAACCACTTGTTATATGATATTAGATTAGTAAATTTAGATGGTTTATTCACTGAGCTTTCAAGCTCATGCCTTTATTTTTTTGTAAATTTCAGGTTTGGATAAAGGTAAGAAGCCGATTTAGGTTCTAAAATCTTAAGGATATGGATTGATCGACCCCCCTCATGTCTTACTTGTGATCAACTATCTATTTCATATTTTGTCTACTTTTGAAACTGCTTATTGTATTTATATGTGGGAACTTAATGTATGAAGAGGATTTTGAGTGTTACTAATGTAAATTTAAGCTTTATGTGTGGCCGTTTGAACATGAACTTGACAAGTAACCTTAGTTGCATGTATGGAAGGACTTGGACATTGTTATGGTAAGTATGATGTATTGTGGGAATAAATGTTGTAACTCTCTTTGGGATATGATGGATGAATGCAAGGTTATGTAATGAGATTTTCTTTTACTTATGTTGATAAGTAGGCAAATTGTGCCGAAATATGATATTGGTAGTGTTGGGTCCATGGTGGACAATTATCGTTGTGGTGTAGTATGGCATAGTCTATATTTTAGGGGAGGTGCTGCCGAAATTTTGAAGAAATATTATTTTATTAGTCCGATATTATAAGTAGTTACTGGGACCGTTACACCCTTCATCACCACTGCCGCCTCCACCATCACCGCCGCCCCCATAGCCGTCGGCCACCACCTCCCCCACACCCCCTATCCACTCCACCTCCTTCTTCCTCCACCAACCACCCATCACCATCAATTTCAAACAAACCTCATCACCACCAATTCCCTTCCTCCTCCAAAATTCACCCATATCTCCACAAATTCCACCACTCCAACCACCCCACCACCATCTCCTCCGCCTCCTCTAACTCTCCACCACCTCCAACAACTACCACAACCACCATCACCAACCACACCACCACCAACTCCAAACAACCAAACCAACTCCACCTCCCTCTTCCCCGGGCTAGGCCACGCGTGCGCCCCTCGGCGGCGGGCCAACCCCCTCCTCCATTTTCTTTCTTTCCTCTTCTTTCTTTCTTTCTTTCTTTTATTTTCTTCTTTCTTTCTTTTATTCTTTCCAAATATTCCAGTTTCTCACATTCCTAAAATACCCTCCACCTCACCCCCAAATTACTTTCCCATAATTTCAATTATACCCCTCCCATTAATTCTTATTTTCCTCTTTTAAAATACCCTATACTGTCTCTCCTTTCTCTCTCTCTCTCTCTCTCCTTTCTCATTCCCTCTCTAATATATTTATACTATTTATGATATATATATGTATATATTTTAATATATAGTATGGACTAATAGCTTGCTCGCACGTGTTCGCGGATTTTCTCAGGTTTTACTCGATATTAGGCGAGTACAGTTTCTTTCGAACATGCATCTATTTTATCATTATGCGAGTACATTTCTTACTTTATTACCGTCGTTTCATGTTTAATAATTATTATCATGCTTTTAATATATGATGTTTATTTATTCAAGTTGGTATATGTTATATAAATGATTTCTAAAATTATCATGCTTTATAGCATGATAAATAGCTTCCGGCCATTATTATACTTTATCGAACCGGTAATATACCAGGTATGTTCAAATCTGCTCCCGCTTTACTCGGCTTTACATAACTAATTAAAAGATAAATTTTTATTATTATAATAGTGGTTGTGAAGAGTTTGAAATGTTTATACCGTTCTCCTGTACCATGTTACGCGACCAGTTGATACCTAGTGTTTGATGTTGTAACTCTCACCTACATATTAATTACCTGACCCTGACATGTATATACCTGATACTTGTCATGCCATGCTTATCACTTGATATCTGATACCGGTACTTGCTATGCTACACTTAACACTTGATATCTGACACCGGTACTTGTCATGCGATACTTATCACACTTATCACTTGATATCTGACACCGGTACTTGCCATGCTATTACTCACTTGACATGATATCACTCACTTAACATGCTATCACCTGGTATTAGTACACTTGACCTGATATTGTGACACCTGATTGGTGACTATTATACCTGGCACCTGTATTATAATTGCATATTCATGATTATTACTTTTACGGGACTTGGCATGATTATTATATTGTTACCAGACTGCTGGTACTCCTGAACTCCTGTACTCCTGTATTCCTGAACCCCTGTAACAGGGAGACTCCTGATATTATACTCCTAATATTAAACCCCAGTTAATCCCCGTAATTGGATAATCATAGATATTGGATTACTGTGGATACCTTGTGGACATTATCACTGAACAATATATATAATTAAAGTACTCAACTTACATTGGGGTGGGGGAAATTGATGAAAATCGGTATGATGTCATATTTATAATGGTGATATTTCTGAAGTGTCATGTGGGCGCGTAATGATAAGTCCCCGGAAGCAGTAGCCTGAATCTGAAGTGTCGTGTGGGGCGCATAATGATAAGTCCCCGGAAGTAGTAGCATGTACTCCTGAGTTAGTCCCCGGTAGAGACAAGACTCACTATAAATATGAGCCATCAGATTTATCAGTTTTCAAATAATAACTCGTCTTATTCATAAGTGGATGTATGTGTACCGGTAGCACATACCTAAGCATATGAATCGGATGAATAATATAAAACAACCAAACAATAATAATATTAGAAACGTATGATATTTGGTCTCTCCTTTGTTCGGGTCCTGATACTCACATATCAGACCCGGCTAAGTTCTACAGAGTGCGAACTCTAGTATGGACTATCGGTGATGTGAGGCGCTGGTAGGGAGGCGATTGAAATATAAAATGGTACTGATTATTATTATTGGATAACTTAAAATGCTATACATTTATATTCCAGTTATAATGTTATGCCCTGAGTTGACACCTTGCTTTATGACACATGATGATTACTCCAGACACACTATAGTTCTGTTATTCTTAGGGCAACTCAAGTTGTATAAATTCATATGATGGCGACATGAGATATGTGGTATATAGATGAGAGTTTCCTTATTTAGATTATCCCCTTGACGTATCAGTCCCGTGAATCCATAATTTGAGATTTTACAACTAGTTTTATCCATACTTGTATTTATCGCATGTTTAACTTATTTACCGCATGTTTATATGTACCTATGCTCTTTATACTGCCTGCTATGCATGTTTTCAGTTTCAGATTCATCGATATACATGATTTACTGTTGTTCCTTTAATTTCCCTTATATTACTTGTACCTGCATGCCTGGACCACATCACTTGATCATGTACACGTGTGCCAGTTATGCACGCCATTTGTCTTTATTATATGTACTCGTAGGGTTGCGTCTGACAACCCTGAATTCTCATGTCCAGATCCTAGAGAACGGACCTTGGTGGCCTTGCTGTAGCTGACCAGAGTACGCAGCGGATTCTTCTGTGATGATCGGAGTGCAGCAGAAGCTTAGATCATCACCGCAACTCTTCCTCCCAGTTCCTCTCTTGTTTGGTTTTGGAGACCCCTCTTGCTGTTCGCGAGCACCTTTCAGGTTTTATCTCTTCATATGATGTACTTTTGTATTTCTGGTGATGTAATATTCCTGTAATATTGTATCACTCTCTGTGATAACCATGTACTTGTACTTTTCTGTTAGAATGTATATTACCACTGTGCTTCCGCACTCTGATACTTGCATGTACTGATACTTAGCGTATATACGTGAGGGTGTTTCTGACCTGTATATATACGTCGCAGTGATGTCTTCGAACCCGTCGGATCGGAACGTCACACATGTTTTATCAAAAAGTAAATCATATCATTCGATTCTAATTTTTTTCACACAAACCAAACAAGGAAACTAAAGAGTTGGAACAACATTTGAGATCAATTCGTATTTTTACTTTTAGCTCTCAAACAAGATTTTGATATTAGAAAAAGAATTTCAAACCCAGCCCTTTCGGAATCTGAATTTGAATGGATCTGAAACTCCCTGAAATTTTTTCTTTGATTATCACCACGTGCTCATTGCACAACCAATAGAAGGTAAAGTACAGAGAAATAGATCAGTATGATAAAATACAAATGGGAAAGAAGCAATAAAGAAAGAGGGACATAGATTTCAGGGAGAAGTTGACTCCGGCAAGAGACGTCAGTGAGATAGTAGTTGTTGTGACATAGGTGAGCTGTTTGTGTCCAGACAAACGATACGAAAGGTCGTGAAGAGTGAAGCGTTCAGCTCATGCGGTGAGAATCTCACACACATATATAAAATAAGAAAGTCAATCTCGTATTGATATATATATTGTTTCTCTTATTATATATATGCGGTGGGCGTTACACACATATTATAAGAGATTATAAGAAATTTAATTCACCTGTCAACACGATATTGACTCTCTTATTAGGGTTCGGTTCATGTGTGTGAGCCACACACATAAAATAAGAGGGTCAATCATGCGTTGACACGTGGATAAAAACACTTATTATCTCTTATAATATGTGTGTGAGGCCCATACACATAACATATTATAAGAGTTTCAATCAACGTGTCAACGCATGATTGACCCTCTTATTGTATGTGTGTATGGCTCACACACATGAGCCGAACCCCTCTTATTGCATGTATGTGTGACTCACACGTATGAATCAAATTCGTGGAGAGTAGCCTGCTACGTCAGGATCATGTTGTCCAGATGATGTGACCCGGAAGCAAAAGCAGGAATCGTACATTGTGTGGGAAACAGACAGCTTTATAGGGAGCGTTTGATATCAAGCTTGGAATGATTGGCTAGATGGCTATAGACGTTTGTGAGCCCAATCAGATGCTAGAACCTAGAATTGTTTGTTTGGTGGCAGGGCACTGCCATAAACTATGGGCTTGACCTTCTTCAGGGGCATTACACAGCTGGCAAGCTAATGAGACATCTAGGGACATGGCGTTGTTTGAGGAATGTAGTCGTCAGTAGAATACGATGAAGAAAATTTCAGAAGCATGCAGGAGAATATCTTTGGCTGTGCCTAGATTCTTTGAAGATCCCGGAAGGTTTTGAGATTGGGATGTGACAGGAAATGTTGTTGACAGAGAGTTACGGATACGCTGATCCAACGCTATAGTTGCTGGATTGATGAATATTCCGTATGTTTTGGTATATCAGCCCTTGGAGCTGTGGGTAACCGAATTCGGTAACATAATTGAGGGATATGTTGGGAACATGTCGGAGATCTAAGTGTAAACACCAGAGTATGCCGCAGAATAGTTACCAATTGACAAGAACAAACAGAGAGAAAAATACAGAGAAAACATAAATATAACGAGGTTCGGCAACTGCCTACGTCCTCGGGGCAGAAAGGGAGAGAGATCTTATTAATCAATCAATTACATGATACGATACATGGAGACAATACCCCTCTTTATATAACCACAGAGTCCACGAAGAAGAGAAAACCAAAAACTCTGAATTCGGATCAGAAACAAATTCAAAATCATACTCGGATATACCTAGAACCCAAACGACGTCGATAGCCTGAGACGCACCCTCCTCATTGTAAACGATAGACCTGAATCAAGACCTGTCGACAGTTTTATTGGACTGTCGACAGTCTAGGGTGGTCTTTGAAATTACACCTGGGAGGATGAATAGGTGTATAACTAATCAATTAAAAATTCAATGCAATATAAAATGAGATTATGCAACCGATCACTCTAAACAAGACTAGAAGCCGAATTCCCGTGAAGGGCTCTGAACTTCTCTTCGTGATTCCTCTAGATAAGAGTTTGAAGTGCTTAATTGCTATCTTGTTGTGATCAGTATAGATCGACAATAATGAATGAATAAAAAGCAAATAAGAAGAGACGAGAAAGCAATCGCAAACAAGAAGATTTGTTTCGAAATTCGAGCCACTGCTCTACGTCCCCGCCTTCACCACCGTGAAGGATTTCCCAATCCACTATAGGATCTCCCTCCAAGGGACCTTACACCAAGGAATTACAACCACTCAGAGTATACAACTCCCCAAAACACTCCTCTACTCCAGAGGTAGCATAACGACAATGGAACAATCTCGGGTGATCAAAAAACCACAAACTCTCTTAAAAACTCTCTTACAAAACCCTATATAATAAAATATAAATTTGAAGCTCAAAAATTTGTAAGTGAGAGTAAAATTAGAAGAGAGATTTTTGAGAACAAAAACTTAAAGAAGATTTCTGAAAATAAAAACACAAACTGAAACTTGAAAGCTCTTTCTCTTGAAACTCAAAACTTGATTTTTCAAATAGAATTGTTATTGTTGTGATGAACTCAACCCTACTAATGACCCCTTTATATAAGTTTTAGGAAGAGCAAACTTAGAATAGTTTTACCAGGTTTAAAAGGAATAAATTGACTCTTAAAATTCAACAAAACACGTTTTAAAAACATGTTAAAAATCAGCCTTCAGAAAATTAGTCATTCTGCCAATCTGGCAGACTGTTGGTCAACTTTGAGCATAGTTTTCAGGCTGAAAAATTCAGAATTCAGAATTAAGTATATATGAATAATTTGTAACTCTGTAAGTCTTATTTCTAATGAAACTTAAATCAATTCAATATCAATTCAGAATAGAAAGTTATCAATAAAATACAGAAAGGTGTCAAATTAGAAACTGTAAACTGTTTTTAGAACAATAACACTTCAACTCAATATTTGACATCCTTAACATTTGAATCAGAAAATGATTATTGAATGATAAATGTAGCGCTGAAAATTATCTTTGAAATGAAATTTAAATCATGCTAATTGAATATAAGAATAAAAAGTTATGATTAGAAATCTAAAAGGGTGTCGAGCAAATCAGTAGAACTAAAACTGGTTAAAATCCAAAATCATACTTTTGAAAAACGTGCATATTTTTTTGTGTGTGTATTTTTGAGTTTAAAATGTATATTATACCCTTTAACAAACTAAACTAAATACAAACCGAAGTCTTCTTGTAGAACTCCTTCTCCAAGTCGACTCGATCCAAACACGATCTAAAGAGCTTGACTCCAACCGAGTGCTAGATGCGATCTTGATGCGCGAGCTCTTGAATCTACATGTGTTAGCTCTAAAACTCCTTTGTTGAAGCTAGATACATACTAATATCTTGATTAATAACTGAAACTATATAAACACAAGATCATTAGTAAACTATAACTACATGAGTTAATCATCATCAAAATTAGAGTGATGGGCCCTTGGGCCAACAATCTCCCCTCTTTTGATGATGACAAAACTCATGGAGTTATATATATGTATGGATTAAAGATAAGCTTCATTGAAGCTCCCCCTTAACTCATACATAGTAATAAACAAATAAATATTCAATAAAATGCATAAACTAAACAAAAACATATATGCATACACAAAGATATAAACAAGCATGTATAAACTCTCTAAATTCTTCTCCTCTTTTTGTCAATTCATCAACAAAGGGGTGAGGACAATTAAATAATAAAGATGTATATGTGATATACATTCATGAAGAGGAGAGACGTTAAGTTAGCTCCCCCTGTATACATGTATTACATGGAGAAGGGATGACTAGACACTAACCTACATAAAGCATAATATACAATGTATCACGTAAAGAAGAGAGGTCAAGCTCTACTATATGTGTAATATACTTCAACATGAATTTATATATATAGGAGATGTTAAGCTCCCCTTGCATATAGGCAAAACATATCAACAAATTTTGAAACCATTTTTGAAACAATATTTTGAAATTTCTTGAAGTCAACAAAATGAATTATGATACCAATGAAATCAAATTGTAGTTGACAAAATAAAAGTCGGTACCACATGTAAAATTTTTTTAAGATACCAATAGAAAATTTTGATACCAATTGAAGGTGAAACATGAAGTATACCAAATAAATACCAATTGAAATACCAATTAAAATCAATGCATAAGCTTGTAAATATACCAATCAACATTTGGAATAAAATCAAACTTAACATAAACATAATTTGTGTTTTAAGAATGTAAAGATATTGTAAAACAAGTACAATCAAATCATACATACATACATATATATATATATATATATATATATATATATATATATATATATATATATATATATGAAAATAAAAATACCAATTGAAATTGATACAAATTGAAATTTGAAGCATACATATATAAGAGACAAATATGAGTATACAAAAATATAATTTCATGAAGATCATGTGTATAACTCATACCTACCACTCTATTCATGCACAAGTTTAAAAGATATTCAATAAGGGCATACAAGACATGGTCACCCATCCAACCACCCTTTGATAATTAGGGTTTTAAAAAAATCATGATTTGAAAATATTTTAGCATAACTTGAAAACTCTACCAATTGAAAAATAAAAACTAGTTTAAAGATAATTTTAAAAACTAGTATTAAATCATTCAAACAAGAAAACAAGTTATATATAACATGAAAACATAAAAATCACACGATTAACGACACTCAAATAACAATAAAGTACATATATGCTCATGAAATAAAAAATCATGAGTAAACACCAAACATAGAGTGTAAAAGTCATGTAATCAATAAAATCATAGAAATAAGACATTAAAGCTTATATGAATTTTCTTTTATCAAAATTAGACCACAAACTATATCAAGCATATATATATATATATATATATATATATATATATATATATATATATATATATATATATATAATGAGCAATAGAAGATCAAACGCAAACACCGGGATATATTTCGAGGTTCGAGCCACTGCTCTACATTCCTACCTTCACACAGAAGGATTTCCACTGTGTTCACACAGGACCTTCTACAAAGGACCTCCACCAAGAAATTACAACTCAGCACCGGGAGTACACAACTCCTCCTTTCTTTCTCTTCAACATAAGAGAAAGGCACAAAGTAAAGAAAAAGTTTACAACTTAGTGATCCAATGATCACAAACACTCTTGATGATCTCAAAGGATAACAATCAATTTTTCTCACAAAAATAAAGATCCTAAAGATAGATTTAAAATTGAATAGCTCAAGTGTAAGAAAACAAAGTGTTTAAAAAAGAAATACAAAGAGAAAACCCTTGAAAAAACTCTAGAAAAGATATAAAAATTTAGAGCATGAAACTAGAATCCCAAACTTGTTTTCTTTTGATTTTTTAAAACTTTGAATAAAAAATAAAGATATAGAATTGAAGCTCAAAACTTGTTTTAAAACACTTTAGAAATGGGCAAGAGAGCACTAGAAAACTGGTTAAAATTCTCTTGAAAAATCTTAATGAAAACAGACCCCAAAACCCATATATATAGGGTTTTAGAAAAAACTAGCCGTTGGGGTTAAAACCTGCCCAGAATGGGCTATCGGTCGACCGCCCGGTCGACCGATCAATGGTCAAAAATTTGACCAATTGAACCTGTCGGTCGATCGCTCGATCGACTGGCCCCAAGGTAAAAAAGCCCGTCGGTCGATCGCCCGGTCGACCGGGCCCTATCCAGGAGTTGAGTAGTGCTAGTCGGTCGATCGGCCCTTAGTGGGCTATATCCACGTCCTTGTGCACGTCGGCCGACCGACCGAGCCCTGGTTCGGTCGACCGGTCGGTCGACTGCCAGTAACCCAAAAACTGAGATTAAAGGATTGAAAACTTAGACTTTTAATTACCCATAAAATCTCATAAAATCCATAAAAATAAGTTCATGTAAATATTTGAAGTACAAATATGTGTGATCAAAATTCAATACATATTACAAACTATTTGAACTATTTTTGAGGTATGCAAATTTAGGCTTTAAAAAAAACCGTACTTTCTGAAAACCTAGATTTTGAAATAGAAAATCATTCTCTCTAAAACTTGTATAGATACAAAAAATATGATATTTGAAACACATATGAAGTATAGTGTGTATGGATAAAATCCAATACACAAGTAAATGATATATCTATGTTTTAGACATTAAATCCAAAATAAAATTTTGATAAAAATAAAACTTAAAACACATGAGCTAGATAAATCAAAGTAAGTTTTTTTAAACAATATGAATAATCAATGTATATGGATGAAATCCAATATACATATAAATCATGTAAATTTATTTTGATTCTATCTATTCATGAAAACGATATATGTATACATGAAAATCCAAAACGGTTAAACTGAAACCAAAACTTTTGAAATTGTGTGTGTGTATACTTGAGCATATCAAAACTAAAGTATCCTTACACAAGATCTAAACTCTAAACAAACATAAATCGAAGTCTTCTTGCAGGTCTTCTTCTCCAAGACGACTCGATCCAAACTCGATCCATAGAGATTGACTCCTCTTGAGTGCTAGAGGCGATCTTGAAGCGCGAGCTCTTGAATCAACACGTGTTAGCTCCAAAATTTGACTTTGAATCCTTTGTTGAAGCTAAACACCTACTAGGATCTTAATCAATATCTGAAACGTATTAAATATGAGATCATTAATAACTTAACTTCATAAGTTAGTCATCATTAAAACTAAGGTGAAGGGCCTTTGCGCCAACAATCTTCCCCTTTTTGATGATGACAAAATTTATGAGGTTATATATGCATGAATTAAAAATAAGCTTCATAAGAGCTCCCCCTAAACTCATGCATAGCAAATAGACAAATAGATATTCGATGTAAGCTCAGATACCAGTAAATAATAATAAAAAATATGCAATAAGACTCATAAAACACAAAAATATGCAATAAGAATAATAAAACACATGTATATATATGTATAAATAATTGATAAAACATGCATATATAAATCCAAATCCTTCTCACCTTTTTTGTCAGTCATCAAGAAAGGGGTGAAGAAAAATAAACAATACCAATAAAAATATATTTTGAAAGAAACCAATTGAAAGGAAATACAAATTTTTTTTTACCGATTGATACCAATAGAAAGACATGATACCAATTGAAAGTAAATTTTAAACTAATTTTTTTTAGGTAAATACTAAAATTATTTTGCAATGTAGATACCAATTTGAAAATAATACCAATTGAAGGTTATTGATATCAATATTGAAAATTTTAGCATTTTTCAAAACAAAATATTTTTCTTCATAAAAGTAGAGTAAGATACCAATTGAAAATAAATACAATTGAAAGATAAATCAAGAATTTTACCCCCCTTTATGAAATACCAATAAAACTGATGTATAAGCTTATAAAGATACCAATTATCATTCAGAATATAAATCAAACTTAGCATAAAATCAAGTTTTGTTAAAAAATGTATGGTTATATATTCTTTATAGCACAAAAATCATATATATGTATGTATGTTCATAGCAATATATAATATCAATTGAGATATAATGCATACATATATAGAAAATAAGTATGAGTATACAAAAATTAATTTTCATTAAAATTATGTATATCTCATAACATATCACCCTTTGATGCACAAATTTAATTGAAATTCAATAAGGGTATAAAAGACATGGTCACCCAACCAACCGCCCTTGTAGGGTAGAAGTTTTCAAAAATAATATTTTGAAAATAATTTTATCATGAGTTGAAAACTCTACCAATCGAAGAATACGAAACTAGTTTTAAGAAAATTTTGAAAACTAGTACGAAATCCTTCAAGTAAGAAATAAAATAAATATTTATCTCATGAAAACTTGCTAAATACACAAAGATTGACACTCAAAGAACTATGAAACACATCTGAGCCATGAAACTAAAATCATGAGTAAATATAAAGATGTAGAGTGTTCAAAAATCATGTAATAAGGATAATTATGGCGATAAGGTAATGAAGCTCAATATCATCAAATCATATGAAACTCTTTTCATAAACATGAAACCATAAATCACAAAAAAAATTTATCAAAAACTAAACAAACTTCAAGGCATATGTATGTTTTGTCAAAACTAAAGCATACATATTTATTCTAAATATGAATAGAGTGCATAAATAAGTATATGACATATAAAATAAGTGATTTAAGGATAGAATATGTATATCTAGTAGTTTAGATAAAATTTACATATACATGAAGCTAAACATGAAAACATGTACATAAATAAGGAATATAAGTGAAGATGTAAGAATCACCAAAATAAGGTTATACAAATACATGTAATGTGTACAAATGAGCAATGAAGCACTCAAATACAATAATCAAGTATAGTTCACTATTTGTACAAGTATAAACACAAGTTTTTAATAAAAGTCACATCTAAACATGTATTCAAAATATGAAGTACAAAACATAAACAAAATGATCATTAGAGTAAATGAATATGCCATTAACACAAGGATATACACAATAGCAAAACAACAATTGAGAACACAAAGATATGAATCCATATAAACATGGATGTATCTCAAATACCATCTATGTATATCACAAGTCTTATAAACATCGTATTTAAACATGCAAACTTAGGACTTTGAGTATGAACTCATTTTAAACTTTCACATGTCGATATTGGAAACATCATACATGAGAGGGGCAAGAAAATTCATGAGTGTAAACTAATATGTGTGCAAAGCAAATCTAGATTAGCAATCCAATGATCACACTCCTAAATGATTAAACCGAATATTAGTAGCGCTAGTTTTGATACCAAATGAAAGTACACCTAGAGGGGGTGAATAGGTGCAGTGCTAATCTACGATAAATAATGTGAAATTTAAAACTAATTGCTAACATACTAAGTGTATAACCAAGAGTGAGTTCAAATTACCCGTGAAGGGATCTGAGACTACTTCTCGAGATTTCTCTAAATAAATTAAGAATTGAGATGCTTTAAAAGCTCTCTTGATTAAACACAAGTGTGGGCACACAAACTATATAAAGCATATATTTATGAATGAGCAAGAAAAGCAAATGCAAGATATAAAGAGAGATGAGAGTTTAGAGATAGAAGATCAAACGCAAATATCGGGATATGTTTCGAGGTTCGAGTTACTGCTCTACGTCCCCGCCTTAACACAGAAGAATTTTGACTATGTCCACACTGGACCTTCCACAAAGAGACCTCTATCGATGAATTATAACTTAACACCGGGAGCGCAAAACTCCTCCTCTCTTTCTCCTCTACACAAGAGGAAGGCACAAAGCCTAGCACAAAGTAAAGAAAAAGTTTACAACTTAGTGATCCAATGATCACAAACACTATTGGTGATCTCAAAGGATCGCAAATAATTTTTCTCACAAAAGTAAAGATCCTAAAAGATAGATTTTGAATTGAATATCTCAAGTGTGAGAAAACAAAATATTTGAAAAAGAAATATAAAGAGAAAATACTTGGAAAAACTCTAAAAAAGATTTAGAAATTTAGAGCATGAAACTAGAATCCCAAAACTTATTTACTTTTGATTTTTTTAAACTTTGAATCAAAAATAAAGATATAGAATTGAAGCTCAAAAACTTGTTTTAAAACACTTTAGAATATGGGCTAGAGAGCACTACAAAACTGATTAAATTTCTCTTGAAAAATCTTAATGAAAACAGGCCCCAAAACCCGTATATATAGGGCTTTATAAAAACTAACTGTTGGGGTCAAACCTGCCCAAAATGGGTTGTCGGTCGACCGACCGGTCGACTGGCTAACGGTCAAAAAATTGACCGTTTGAGCTTGTTGTCGACCGGCCCCAAGGCAAAAATGCCTGTTGGTCGACCGCCCGGTCGACCGGGCCCTACTTGAGAGTTGGGTAGTGCCAGCCGGTCAATCGTACGATCAACCAACCCTTAGGCATAAGCTATGTACACATCCTTGTACATGTCAGTTGACCGACCGACTGACCCCTGCTTCGGTCGACCGCCAGTAGCCCAAAAACTAGGATTAAAGGGTTGAAAACTTTAACTTTTAAATACCCATAAAATCCACAAAAATAAGTTCATGTAAATATTTGAAGTACAAATATGTGAAATAAAAATTTTCTATTTGAACTATTTTTGAGGTATGAAAATTTAGGCTTTAAACAGAAATCGTATTTTCCGAAAACTTAGATTTTGAAATAGAAAACTGTTTTCTCCAAAATTTGTATAAATACAAAAGTATGATATTTGAAACACATATGAAGTATAGTGTGTATAGATAAAATCCAATACACAAGTAAATTATATATCTATATATTTGGTATTAAATCCAAAATAAAATTTTGATAAAAATAAAACTTAAAACACATGAGCTAGATAAATTAAAGTAAGTTTTTCTAAACAATATGAATCATCAATGTATATGGATGAATTCCAATATACATATAAACCATGTAATCCTCTTTTGATTCTATCTATTCAAGAAAACGATATATGTATACATAAAAATCCAAAGCGATTAAACCGAAACTAAAACTTTTGAAGTTGTGTGTGGATTGATCAGTCGCTAATATTGCACATTCATTATCATATTTTCATACTTATTATAAAATAAACTCTGCTTTTTTCTAATTATTGTTTAATTTATTTGCAGGCCCATTCCTAAAGGAGAGTGAAGAGAAATGAGCCCAAAAGCCCATCAAATTCTGATTTAAATTAGAATTAATTCGAACTTAGTAAACTAGGGCAGATCAGGTCGGTTCAGATCGGTTGAAAATCAGTTAGAACAAATCCCTACAAATCAATCGGTTGAAGCTAAAGATCAAAGGCCATTTCGTCACAATTCCAGAGATAAAACTGAAAATACAGCTGAAGATAAAGTCATATCCCGAAACCTGGACACTCCACCCCTCGGTTGTGTCCACCTGGCCACAGCAAAGCCGTGGTAACGCGGCATTTGCCGGGGATCCGCGGCTTTGTTAGGGAGTTAGGGGGAGCGTTTGCTCCCCCTATCTTCATACGCTCTCCTACATGGGTTTTTGCCTATAAATACTGGGATTTTCAGAGTGTACAGAGAACGACCAAGAAAAGAGATAGATTTTTGGCCAGTTTTTCATTCTTTTTAGTGTAGGTTTTTATTTTCTTTTTATGTAATTTTTATTTCTTTGTAAGCTTAGGTTAGATTGAGATTCATGTAAGTAAGAGAGAGAGGCTTATGTTGAGAGTGACACCAATGTACTGTAATACCCCGCTCCCGGAATACGTACTTAGTTGCGTATTCAGATTTTTCGGTCGTATTTTTTATTTACTTCCTGTATTTATTTTGTATTATAAATTATTTATATGATCGTTCTGTGTTGGATCCGGATTCGTGGACTCAGAGTCTGCCCTTCTCTGAACCAGGGACCCGATCCTAATATATTACTTAATTTGGTCTTTCCGGTAATCAGGTTTGATCGATTTCAGTTTCAAATATCATTTTCTAATATTTTAGATTTTCTATGATTTTCTGGAATTTTCTTGAATTAAATGGAAAATCTTCAAAACCGGTGTCGACCAGCACCGCTGATCGACTTCTGGATTTTTAATTTACAAATAGAGTCAAATTTTGAGAAACCGCTTTCACATATTTTCTTAGAATAATAGTTACTATCTTACTTCATTTTTTGGGCATTTTCAGAATTTATCGGAATTCTGCCAGAATTGGTGCCGACCGATATTGACGGCAGATTTCAGGATTTTTATTTTAAAAACTATAAAGAATTTCCTAAAACGAATTTCACCATGATTCTTAGAATAATATTCTTGATTTTTGAGAATTTTTACGGGTCGTTCCGAGATACTTGATTTCGGGACGATTTCGGTATTTTCCCAAAAGTTTTCCGCATCCGCATCCGAATCCCGGGAATCCGCCACTCTAATTATTTTTCCTTTTTCTTCCAAGAAAATATTTTCCCTTTTTCCATTTTCTTTTCCTTTTTCCTTTTTCTTTCCTTCCTTTTTCTTTCCACCAAATTTTCCAACCTTCTCCATTCTTCCATTTTCTTCCACCAAAATATCTTCTCCTTCAAAAATATCTCCTCCAAAATATCACATTCCTCTCTCATCTCCATGGCCGGCCAAGATTGGCCAAGAGAAACACCTCACCTCCCCATTTTACAAAAACCCCCTCTCTTTTACATTTTTAGCATCTCCTTCACAAATCCAAATCCTATATAATACCTTTCCTTCTTCATTTTACTTCATTTCCTCTTCTTTCTCTTCACCAACACCTTAACCTCCACCAACTCCTCCTTCATCTCCACCACCACAACAACCACTACAACTCCTCCAACTCCTTACCTTCATCTTCTTCCTCCTCCATCTCCATTAAAACCACCACAACTCTAAAACTCCACCAAAGCTTCCACCTTCACCTTTACCTTCTTCAAAAATTACCACCATCAAAACCTCTCCACTAAATCACCATCCCACCACCATCTTGAAGGCCGGCCACCTCCTTTGGATTGGGGGCCGCGCTCTTCTTCGTCAGGCAATGCTTTAGGGCCGGCACCCTCCTTTTGGATTGGGGGCCGAGCTCTTCTTCGTCGGCAATATCGCCGTAGATTATTCCGGTAATCGTTCACGATTATTCCGGTAATCTTTTGGTGACAATTGCAACGACAATACCACCACCATCTTTTCCATCACCATCTTCACTTCCACCATTTACTGGTTTGGATTTGGAGTTGGGCCATCTCTGTGTCTCACCCTTTCCCTGTCTCCCTCTCTTTTCCATCTGTTGCTGGTTAGACGCGGAGTTTACCTCCTGCGTCAAGGCCATTCTATAACGCGGCCTTCGCGTTATTGTATCGGCACGACGCGAAGCTAAGTGCCCGCGTCTGTGTTCTATCCTTGTTGGCGTGATGCGGAGTTTATCCTCGCGTCCGCGTTCTCATGCCCTGACTTAAACGCAGGCCCCGAGCCTCGCGTTATGGCACCTTCGCGACGCGATCCCCGCGTCTGTGATTCCCGCATCTGCTATTCTTGCGACGCGAACCCCGCGTCTGCTATTCCTGCGTCTGTGATTCCCGCGTCTGTTATTCTCGCGACGCTAACTCCCGCGTCTGCGACCCTCGCCTCACTCTCAAAACCGCGTCTCCCTGTGCACTCTCACTTCCCATATATTTCTCTCACTTTCTCTCCCTTTATGGCACGTGCGCGAGTTCCATGGATTCGGACTTTTCAGCATTTCTGGTGATTTAGGCGAGTATTCTCGCTTTCCTCTTGACTTCCTATTTCATTGGTTAGGCGAGTGATCTCGCTATCCTCTTGCCTTACTATTTTATTGGTTATGCGAGTATTCTCGCTTTCCTCTTGACTTCCTATTTCATTGGTTAGGCGAGTGATCTCGCTATCCTCTTGCCTTACTATTTTATTGGTTATGCGAGTGATCTCGCTATCCTCTTGCCTTACTATTTTATTGGTTATGCGAGTGATCTCGCTATCCTCTGCCTTACTATTTTATTGGTTATGCGAGTGTTCTCGCTCTCGCCTCCATTTGGGTTTCCCCGCTTCGTCGGGTTGACATGCACTTTATTCCATGCTTTCTTGTATTATGTATTGGGCTGAGTCCCTGTATTTGTGTATGGCCGAGTGCCAATAGCTGGACATGTATTGCTCTGTGGCGAATGCTTGTATTATTCTTGTTCATGTGGTACTAACATTGCAGGTACTCTTGTACCGACTCTGGGTTATGCCCACTCCTCGGTTGGCTACCCAACGGTTTAAAGCCTGTACCCTTATCGGTTTCGAGGTAGCTACCGAGAGTGCTCCTAAACCCCGAGCGTACTTTAGCCTCCGGGCTTCCGCCCACTTCCTCGAAGGAGGAGTGCGCTTAGACCAACAGGTCTTCTTGCTCCGCCTGGTAGGCACGCTTAGCGCTCAGCGCTTTAACACTAGATTCGTCTAGGCGAGATGCTGCCAGACTTTCCACTCGCACTTTAGCCGAGTCGTCCCGGTAACCTCGCTAAGCGCTTTAGTGTTAAACACTGATTGCTGTCCATACTTCCAGCTTGCTTAGCTCCGCAACTACTTTACCACTTGCCATGCTATATGCGATACCCGATACCAGTTCTCACCGTGCTATGCCTGACACAGGATACCTGAGACCAACACCTGACATACTACTACTTGACACTGACTCATGTTATACCACCTGTTCCCGGTTAATCCTGAATGGAACTAAGTGCCACACGGAACAAAGTGCCACATCACACACGTGGTGGGGGCCACCTCTTGAATCCGTGGGGGCCACCTCTAGAATCCATTCCCCTCAGAACAAAGTGCCACATGGAACAAAGTGCCACACCACACATATGGTGGGGGCCACCTCTTGAATCTGTGGGGGCCACCTCTTGAATCTGTAGGGCCATCTCCTGCCTGTACCTGACCTGTTATCCTGAATTCTATACAGTGACCTGTACTCCTGAACTCCTGATCATGTCCTGCTCCTGTTATTCCCGTGAATTGATACTTGCTTGATAAATTATAATAATACAACTTGCACCTGTTTGGGGGAAACTGATGGGCCCTGATTAATCATGTTTATGGTGGCCATATCGAGCCGCGCGTGGCCAAATACTTGAGGGATCACCTGGCGGCCACCAGGGATTCCGTGGGGTGTGCTGGCACCCCTACTCCTGATTATTCCTGCCGAGTATGCACACGCCCTAGGCTCATCTCTATGGGATCTGCGATACTCTATTCCTGTTCGGGCGTCCATAAGTCCCGGTACCTAGCGGTACGTTCCGGCTCAGCACCGGATACTCCTGAACCGTTGTCCCGGGCATGTACGGGACCCATCCGAAACATGATTCATCGAACTTTATCAGTTTCCAAATAACTGGCTATATAAGTTGTGAGTGGAAGTATGTGGGAATGGGACACATACTGAAGCTTGGAACTTAGGCGGCCCCAATTATAATAATATGTTAATATGAACTGTTGTGTTGTTTTGTAATCCGGGTTGTATGCGCTTGGATTACGGTGACATGAGATAAAGGTATATAGATGAGGGTTTCCTTGTTTGGATTATTCCTTCGAGGTACTAATCTCATGGAGCCTAACCTAAGTGTTTACGATTGGTTTTGCTCGTAATCGGCTTTTACTCGGTTTTATCGATTTTATCGGTTTTTATCGGTTTTATGTTAGTTTAGGAGATATCTAGTGGTGCCTGATATGACTCCTGTTATGACTCTCGTTATGTACTCCTGTTATGCCTGTTATGTGTTCCTATTATGACCACCTTGTAACTCGGGTTGTATGCGCTTGGATTACGGTGACATGAGATAAAAGTATATAGATGAGGGTTTCCTTGTTTGGATTATTCCTTCGAGGTACTAGTCTCACGGAGTCGTAATCAAAGCCTGTACAATCAGAATTACTCATACTCGGTTTTATATCGGATTTCCTGTTTTATGATGATTATGTTATACCTGTTCATACCTGCTCTTTACCTGTATTCAAACCTACCTGTCCCCTGTTCTTATTTGATCATATCATGAGTACTTCCTGCCTGATATCATTTGTTATATATCTATCCGCTTATGCATGCTCCTGCTCACGGCACAGTTTTCAATACATGATTATGATTCGGTTTTATCGATACACATGTGCTTATCCTTGCTCGCCACTTGGCTTTTGCTTCACCACTCGCCTGGGGAGTTTCATCTGACTCCCCTGGATCCTCATGTCCAGGTCATGGAGCTTGGAGCGTGTGGATTCTCCCAGTTGCTGATCAGAGTAGCGCAGCTGAAGCGTGGATCTCCAGCAGATCATCCGAAGCTCTATCCTTCCAGGCCCCCTGTGTGCCTCTCGAGTTTTCCTTTTTGTAAACTCGTGAGTGCCCTGGTACTATTCCTTCTTGTATATCTCCTTGTAATCTCGCAATTGCGCATATCAGTGATGTAATATTCATGTAATATTGGATCACCTCTGGTGATAACTTTGTAATTGTACTCATGTGTTGGAATGTATAATGCACCACTTGCTTCCGTACTCTGATTCTTACCTGTACTGATGCTTAGCGTATATACGTGAAGGTACTTCTGACTTGCGTATATACGTTGCAGTAATGTCTCCGTATCCGTCAGGATCGGGGCGTTACATGTACCCTCCTCCTTTCTTCCATCGTTTCTACAAGCAATAAAAGAAGCATGAGTATAGCCATGTTTGTGTGAGTGCCACCAATATTTTATGATGATGTTATCCTCCTCAAGATTCCGTATCATTTCATTCTTGTTCGTCTTGATGATGTAATGCGAATGGAGACTGAGTTCGATCTTATGAATTATGCGTTGATCGCCTCCGAAGTAAGGTAAAACATGTAAGGGTTCCAGGTAAATCATCAACCAAAGAAGGTAAGTTTTTCTTTTCGTTTTCTTTCTTTTAATTCTTTAGTTTAAAACACCACAATCCACCACTTCTTTTATCACTCTTTTTCAATTTCATTTGTGCATATCACTTTTATTTTCTCCACCTTCTCTATCTACCACTTTCTTCCTAACTTAACTATAACTTTTTTTTATTTTCTTTTTAAGAACTAAAAGAAGATCTTTAACCATTCTTTGTAACTTAAAAGAGTACTTGCTAAAAAAATCTTCCATCGCTAGTCCCTCCTTATGGATCACGACCCGTATAGTCACTTGCTATTGCGGTAAAATTGAGTAACTTGCTCTCTTTATTCTAAATCTGAAATTTTGTATTCTTGTGTGCAGGTTCTAACTCAATCAAATTTTGGCGCCGTTGCCGGGGAGGGACGATAAGTAATTCTCATTAAAGTTTACATTTTTGGTTAACCTTCTTTTTGGTTTTTAGTGTACAGATTTAACAATAAGGAACTTTTGCTGCAGTGGACATATAAGTGGCCTTGGACTCTGCTCAAGAAAGCAGAGCCAAGGAGCCCTCAGATTTGCTACATTCCTGTGACAATCTGAGTGAACTACTAACTTGTATTTTCTGCATGTTAGCTGGATTGCAAAGTTTAATATCTGTAGCTATTAATTTTCTTATTTGTCTCACTATACTTCCTTTCTAACCTCAACAGTAAAATGATGTTTGTTAAATGTTAAAAATGGTTTAGACTTTGCATTTAGGCACGTGTCTAATTCGTTTACATTTTACATTACTGTTGAAGAGTACTGGAGAAAAAGGTATGTTTGCATGGCATATAGTTTAGAAAACATTCTTAAGTGATTATTTGCTTGTTGAATGTTACTTTTCTTTATCTTGCACACTTTGTACAATCAATCTTAAGGGTTTGTCCTATAAACAAGATAAGGTGGGGAAGTCATTACCCTCCCTTAGCCCACAAACAATCTCCTCACTTACTAACCCAAGCCTAACTAAATATGAGTGGACCTTAGCCTTAGGGACATCTCGGACTCAATTAGGAGATTATCCTAAGAGGGAAGGTGTTGGAATTTGACTCCTGTCAAATCAGTGCCTAAGGAAAGGGATTGAGTAGCGAAACCCCGAAGGCTGGTGGTTTGGCTTAATTAGACCCGTCGCTTTTGCGCGAATACCTCCCACCAATCTTGCCCTGGCCTGGCTGATTAGCTTGTGGTCAAAATCTGCATTATACCTCCCGTGGACAGTCTAATCAGTTAGGAGTCATCTAGGTCAAAAGTCTACCCTAACTTAGATTAGAATTTTTTTTATTTGCTTATTTGTTTCTTTTTCCTTTTTTTTTGTCTGCATTATACCTCTCGTGGACAGTCTAATCAGTTAGGAGTCATCTAGGTCAAAAGTCTACCCTAGCTTAGTTTAGAATTTTTTTTATTTATTTGCTTATTTGTTTCTTTTTCTTTTTTTCTTTTTTTTTTTTGTGTTTGACATTTCTTGTGTGATATGGCTTATAATAATAATTTTTTCAATTTTAATGATAATCCATATTACACCCCGACCTTTTTTTCGGATATTACCAACCCGACATATCATAACTTTAATCAACCTAGTGTGCCGGATTGGTCTTATCTGAATCAATATAACCTATACCCCCAATCTTATAATCATAGTTTCCAGAATAATTTCAACTATTCACAGAGTCAATGGGGATTCACCTCCCCCGAGTTCAATTTTCAACCAACTTGTCCTCCTTATCCCCCTTGTCCACAATATTTTCAAGATTCATGCTCAGTTCCACCAGTCCAAAATAGAAAACCATCAA
The DNA here is from genome assembly GCA_038442645.1 of Agave tequilana. NCBI lineage: Eukaryota > Viridiplantae > Streptophyta > Magnoliopsida > Asparagales > Asparagaceae > Agave > Agave tequilana. The sequence goes on from JAVJIF010003092.1 coordinate 116,149, forward strand.
TTTTGAAAATGAGTATGCGTGAGTCCAAATAACAATCACAAAATCTGATGGACTCACAATTTCACCACCAATTCCAAAATAACACTTCATCTTTTCATGACCAATCGCAACAAAACGATGAACCAATCAACTATGAAAAGATACTTGAAGCCATGACTCAGGCTCAAAACGCTCGTAATCATGACATAGATATGATGGTCCAAACTCTACGTTCTCACCGTTTGGCCAGTTCTGATGTCGCTAACATTCTGTTAGAGCCGAAGAGTCATGTTGTTTTGGAAAACAAGGTTCTATTTCAGCGCAATCAGTTGAACTTGCCCAAACTCTAAATTTTAAAAGTGACATTGACAGTTTGGCAAGTTATCCCTTTCCTGAAATTGAACTTGAGAATGAATATGATCATGAACCTTAACTTAGTGATTCAATTCTACTTCCTGATTCAATTATGACTCCGGTGTCTTCACCTGATTTCAATCTTTTTCCTGAGTCAACATTGGATCCTGTGCCAATTCATAATGAAATTGAATCGCCCATCTTTGATGATCATCAAATTAAACTTGACCAATTTCATACTTTTAAAAGTCCCATTGACAAATTGGCAAGTCTTCATTTTTATGAAATTGAACTCAATGAGAAATGTGACCTAGATTCTCAATTTTGTGATCCAGTTCAAATTTCCGAATCAATATTGACTCTTGTTTTGTTACCCGACTTGAGTAATATTTTAGAGTCAGTTTTGATTCCCACACCTGTCATTCTTGAACTTGAATCACCAATATTAAGTCACATTCCATTGTGGGAAAATGAATGTGGACTTGAGTTTCAACTTCTTGATTTGGACCCACTTCTTGAACCAATCTCGACTCCTGAACCTTTACTTGACTTAAGTCACTTTCCTGAGTCGGTATTAGTTCCCATACTTCCTAAGTTCAAGTCAATTATTTTATCTTTTCACACTCCATTTTGGGACAAGGCGGTTGACAAAATTGACTCTGAAATTAATTATGGAATTTGAAAATTAGATGGGGTTAAATTTTTAATAAAAACTGTTCATATATACATCATTTTAGTGGGTTATATAAGAGAGATTTCTGATGGGTTCCTCCGAACTCCACGAAAAGTCAATTGGGCCGTATTTCGTGGACCAATCAGACCACCACCTTAAGGTAATATTTTCCTTCCCTTTCTTCTTTTTCATGCATCTATGCATTAATTCATACATTAAGGACAACGCATGAGATAGGTGTGGGGGAGGGTTCTAACATAACTTAGGTTTTTCTTTTTATTAAAAAAATTTAACATTTTCTTTACTTTTAAAAAACTTTTTGAAAATAGAAACAATATTTTAACATATTTTTGTAAGAAATTAAGTCAATTTTAAGGAATAGGAAAATCAAAATTAGGATTTCTTATAATTGATTAAAATAAGATTATTTGTTTGATTTTTAGGGGTAGGAAGATAATTTGTCAAAGTAATTTAGTCTTGATCTTTACCTTGATGAAATATGCACACACATTTACACACTTAGGGTTCAAAAATAAATATTCTTATGCCTTATATAAAAAAAAAGAGAAAAAATATATCTATGAAAGATGAACAAATCTAATTATTGATTAGCTAGGTGTTTTGGCCTAAGTAATCCTTGGTATTTATGCGAAAGATGATTAGATAAGTTTAAAATATATATATATCCTCTGATTAAGCTAGATATTTGTGCCTAATATAACATAAGTATTCACGCCTAAAAGTGGTTCATATAATAAAATCCTTAGCTTTGTGGCCTTGTTTGCTCGAGTCCTTAAGTCCTTGGGGTGTTTTCTCACCCGGTGTCCTAAGACCATTTGGCTTGGGAGTCATCGATTAAAGGCTCGTTACATGGACAGATTAGAAAGCCTAATAGAACTAAGGAATAATACCACCAAAAATATATATATAAAATAAATAAGGCATAAGAGTTAGAGTTAAAGAACCCTTAGTCAAACTTTTCACAATCACAAGGTACATATGACTTAGGGTAAAGTAATAGATTAGATGAGAAATACAATTTGACTCTTTACTTTGATTGATAATAAATTTTTGAATAAAGATTAAGTTTAAGAATGAAAAATTCAGTGTTCCTATAACTTATAGATTACTTAAAATTTACAATAATATTTCAAATATTTTTCTTTCAAAATGTGTTTTCAAAATACTAACATTTTTCTTTTTCTTTACGGATTTTGTGGGTGTAATCCACTGAAAATCCTCACGAGACAAAACTCGTCCTCTAGGGGAAACCAAGAGTTTTAACGGCTTATTATACATGCTCAGTGCAATCGAGTGACCTGCGAAAGTGGTCTAATAATCCTTAGTATAGTTTAGTTATTTTGCTCGAGGACGAGCAAAAGATAGGTATGGGGGTGTGATCGGTCGCTAATATTGCACATTCATTATCATATTCTCATACTTATTATAAAATAAACTCTGTTTTTTCCTAATTATTGTTTAATTTATTTGCAGACCCATTCCTAAAGGAGAGTGAAGAGAAATGAGCCCAAAAGCCCATCAAATTCTGATTTAAATCAGAATTAATTTGAACTCAGTAAATCAGGGCAGATCAGGTCAGTTCAGATCGGTTGAAAACCAGTTAGAATAAATCCCTACAAATCAATCGGTTGAAGCCAAGAATCAAAGACCGTTTCGTCACAATTCTGAAGATAAAACTAAAAATCCAGCTGAAGATAAAGTCATATCCCGAAACCTGGACACTCCACCCCTCGGCTGTGGCTACCTGGCCACAGTAAAGCCGCGGAAACGCGGCATTTGCCGCGGATCCGTGACTTTGTTAGGGAGTTAGGGGGAGCGTTTGCTCTCCCTATCCTCATACGCTCTCCTACGTGGGTTTTTGCCTATAAATACTGAGATTTTCAGAGCGTACAGAGGACGACCAAGCAGAGAGATAGATTTTAGGCCAGTTTTTCATTCTTTTTAGTGTAGGTTTTTATTTTCTTTTTATGTAATTTTTATTTCTTTGTAAGCTTAGGTTAGATTGAGATTCATGTAAGTAAGAGAGAGGCTTATGTTGAGAGTGACACCGATGTACCCTCCTCCTTTCTTCCATCGTTTCTGCAAGCAATAAAAGAAGCATGAGTATAGCCATGTTTGTATGAGTACCACCGATATTTCATGATGATGTTATCCTCCTCAAAATTCCGTATCATTTCATTCTTATTCTTCTTGATGATGTAATGCGAATGGGGACTAAGATCGATCTTATGAATTATGTGTTGATCGCCTCTGAAGTAAGGTAAAACATGCAAGGGTTCTAGGTAAGTCATCAACCAAAGGAAGTAAGTTTTTCTTTTTGTTTCTTCTTTTAATTCTTTAGTTTAGAACACCACAATCCACCACTTCTTTTATCACTCTTTTTCAATTTCAATTATACATATCACTTCTATTTTCTCCACCTTCTCTATCTACCACTTTCTTCCTAACTTAACTATAACTCTTTTTTTATTTTCTTTTTAAGAACTAAAAGAAGATTTTTAATCATTCTTTGTAACTTAAAAGAGTACTTGCTAAAAAAACTTCCATCGCTAGTCTCTCCTTGTGGATCATGACTCGTATAGCCACTTGCTATTGCGATAGAATTGAGTAACTTGCACTCTTTACTCTAAATCTGAAATTCTGTATTCTTATGTGCAGGTTCTAACTCAATCAAATTTTGGCGCCATTGCCGGGGAGGGACGGAAAGTAATTCTCTTTAAAGTTTATATTTTTGGTTAACCTTCTTTTTGATTTTTGGTGTACAGATTTAACAACAAGGAACTTTTGCTGTAATGGACATATAAGTGGCCTTGGACTCTGCTCAAGAAAGCAGAGCCAAGAAGCCCTCAGATTTACTACATTCCTGTGACAATCTGAGTGAACTACTAACTTGTATTTTCTGCAGGTTAGTGTAGACACTTAAAAAAGACAAGATTCTTATTGGTCCGAACAATGTTTAAACTTGTTGACATTTACAAAAGACAAGTGACAGACGAGCTGAAGACCAGTTCTCGCCCATCTCCGAGGGACAAGGAAGCAACTTGGACTCCACTGATCCAGCAAGCAGACAGTGAACCCGGATTGTTTCTGAACAGACCTCAGCAGGTCTGAGGTGCTAGCACTTAGCATCGCATGAGCCCAAAGGGATAGCCTCGCCTGAGAGGCTAGTATCACCCGACTTCGCCTTGAAGCCATCCAAAGCCTCGCCAGGAAGCTAACTTATAGTTTCGCCTGAGCACAACTCCGCAGAGAGTTAACTTCGCTTGAAGCTACACAACTGCGCAGAAGGATGTTCGGTATCTTCGTCACAGATGTTATCTAGCTCCGCCGAAGAGCTTTCTTCTGACTTCGCCACAAACCGTCTCCAGCTCCGCTGCGAGCTTAAAGCGGGCAGCGCCACTATTGGTCCGCTACGGTCAACCTTTGACCAATCAAATCTCCGGACGAGATCAGATCTAATCAGATCAAATCCAATTAAGATCAAATCGGAGATCAAAGTCGGCAGTTGATTGCCACAATCTCTTGAATCTCTTAAAACGAGTAAGAGAATCAGGAGAGATCTTTCAACAATATGGAAAGAATCAAAACAGATCAAGAAGATCAACCGACCTGCCATTTCTAGCTTCGCAGAAGCTGATCCTAGCCTCGCAGCAAGGCTACTTTCCAGATTTAAACAGATTTGATTCAATCTGTTTCCATATCTTCAAGGGACGATTATACCCTTTCTCTCCCTATAAATAGCCCATCAGGGGTACAAGGAGAGGGGCGGAAGGATATCTCCAGAAATAAAGCTTTTCTGAGACAACACGCACAAGAGGACTCCACAAGCAGAGGCTTCTTCACGACGCACCGTGCGCTCTTGAATTCAGAGACTTTTAGAGAATTGCTTCTCTAATCAGGGTGCTGATGCCCTAATACCTTCTTCTCAAGGAATCTCCGAAACCAGGCGAGAAGGAATTCCTAATTGAAGGCGGTTTTGAGAAGTAGTAAGAGGGTTCTACCAATCTTCTGTTCTCCGATTCCCCGAACCAGGCGAGAAGGGAATCTCATCGCTCGCATCGTCAAAGGGACAAAGTGGTCGCGCGCTGACCAGACTCCTATCGGCACACTTCTCCAGAATCTCTGAGAGGATCTACTTGTAATCTTTTTTAAAGAATACTTGTAATTTAGCTCCTCAAACTTTTTATTGTAAGTTTCCCCTTTGCAAATCAATGGAAAACAAGATGGCGACTCCGCTGGGGACGAAATTCTCCACTGCTGAGAATCAAGTGTCGCAATGCGACGAACAGACCTTAGGGTTTAACTCTGAATTCAGAAAAGCCGGTGCAGCCAGAGCCTCTCTGGCTAAATCTTCAAGGAAAGTCTCTGCGGAGACAGAAAAGGTCCTCCGCAAACCTACTGCGGTTCTCTGGCGCAACAAGGAAGCACGCCCGCAGTCCAAGTCCTTCACTTTCGAGAACCTGGTCGTTCAATTCGACCAAGGAAGATTTGAAGAAGTCCTCTCTGGGGGTGGTCTAATGCTTCGAGCACGGAAGCATAGAAAGGTCTCCATGACCAAGGTTTCGAAGCAGGAACCAGAAGCAGAAATCTGCCAACACCCTTCAGCCTCGCGTATGGCTAATCAGGTTCCTTGCGAACCTAAGTATCCTCTGCCAAAGCGGATGTGGAGGCCTAAACAGAAGTCTCTGGCTGAAGCCTCAGGCGTAGTTACGCCAAAACCGCGCCTCTCTCGCGAAGAAAAAGGTAAGATTCCTGTCTGCTCCAACAATGCTGCTAATCGCGAAGTCACGATGGCAATCATACCGTCGCCGAATTCAAGAGCAGCATTGCCTTGTGTCGGCCTCGTTCTCATGAGCGAAGCTACTGTACCACAGCGTACCCGCAGGGTTTATAACCGCGAAGCTAGAGCCAAAGTACCATCTAAGGCTAATTGCCTTCGCAGCAGCATAGCGGGTAAAGCACCACAGCGTGCTCCGCTTTCCAGTGCGTCAAGCACTAAGCTCGCGCCTGAGGGCGAAGTTAGAACTGAAGCACTATTCAGTGCTAATCCCTTCTGCGGGGATAAAAGGAGCAGGACAGTGTCCTATATACGATCCAAAAGAGCCTCTGCGCTGAATTGTTTAGGCCCAAGCGGATCTGATTTGCGGGAATTGCTGACAAATAAACAAACCTCTTCTTCCTGCTATCAACAAGTGGGATGTCAGTTGGTGACACTCCACTCGGTCCATTGCCGGCTGGGACCAATCCCCGCCACTCCTCCAGGACGACGATCAGTTTTTGATCGATTGTCGGTACTGGCCCCGAGGAAGCATCGCAAAAGGAGCATCTCGCGGGATCCACCCTCTGCATCCGTCAACATGACCGGAAGAGGACGAGATTTACGCAGGGGAAGACAAACATCTGACGACACCCCCTACAACTCCCCAGATCCAGATTACAGCCCAGGCTTAGGCGAAGCCTTGGTGCATGAAGAGGGTGTTTTTCGAAACACCAGATCTAGGGTGGCGATACCCTATAATTATGAACAACCTTCCTCCTCAACGGCCCTAGCCTCGCCGGAGCTCAGGAGATCACTCCAACCATCGGATGAAGAAGATGAAGATAATGGGTATGCCTCTTCGGCGACCGTCAGCTCAGTGCGAACAAACAGAGCATCAGTCAATATGGCTGATAATAGTAAGAAGACCTTCGTCGGCGTTTGGAAGCTCAGGAGCAAACTTCCAAGACCCAGCAAGAAGCTCTGGACAATATTCAACAGATGCTTGCTCGACTCCTCAGCAATCGGAACGACAATGATGCCGGGAGCAATCACGACGAGGAGGAACACTTCAGCAACGGTTCAAGCCAAAGACGATGAACCAATTCCTTCACATTCAGCCTCCTCCTCCGAGTGGGACTCAGACGTCAGTGTGGGAATGATGTTCGAAAATCTCACCGTTAATATGACCTCAAGCAGTCAATTGGAGCCCGCAGAATCTGTTGATGAGGAGCCATGGGCCCAGCAATTAAACCTCCAGTGGGAAAGGAGATTCGAACTACGCGAGACACCTACTGAAGACAAGGTGATGCAGGTCAACTTGGGTAGTCAAGACTACCCCAAGCCCATCTTTATAAGTGAAAGCCTATCACTTACAGAGAAGGAAGAATTGATAATACTCGTAAAGGAGTATATAGACGTCTTCGCATGGAGCTACGAAGACATGCCTGGACTTGATCCGCAAGTTGCCATGCACCGTCTAAATATCAAGCCCGACGTCAAGCCAGTCAAGCAGCAACAACGTCGGTTTCGCCCGAATAATATGGAAGCTATTGAAGCCAAAGTTCACAAGCTCATTACATGTGGCTTCATCCACGAGGAACAACATCCAGATTGGGTTGCCAACATCGTCCCCGTCCTCAAGAAGAACGAGAAAATACGGATCTGCATCAACTACCGTGATCTCAATACGGCCTGTCCTAAAGACGAATTCCCGCTACCCATCACCGATGTCATGATCGACAACACATGTAGATTCGAAAGGATGTCTTTCATGGACGGCTTTTCAGGGTACAACCAGATTAAGATGTATCCCGACGACGAGAAGCACACTTCGTTACGAACACCATTGGGGGTATACTGCTACACTGTAATGCCATTCGGACTGAAGAACGCCGGAGCAACCTATCAGCGGGCAATGAGCACAATCTTCCGCGACCATTTTTGAAAAACGGTGGAATGCTATGTCGACGACATTGCTGTCAAAAGCCGCAGCAAAGATGACCATCTTCATGACTTGAGAATGATGTTCGACATAATGCGGGCTCATCAATTGAAAATGAATCCGACAAAATCCTTCTTGGGAGTGTCAAGTGGCAAGTTCCTTGGGTTTATTGTTACATCAAAAGGGATTCATCTTGACCCAGACAAGGTCAAAGCCATTTAAAGTATGCATCCACCGAGGAACCTCAAAGAGCTAAGAGGCTTGCAAGGCAGACTGGCTTATATCAGAAGATTCATCGCAAATCTCTCAGGCCGCTGTCAACCGTTCACCCGACTCATGAAAAAGGGTGTTTCCTTCGTATGGGATCAAGCTTGCCAGGAAGCTTATGAAGACATCAAGAGGTACCTCACAAAGCCTCCAGTCTTAGTGGCCCCTACATCAGGGAAACCATTCTTGCTTTATGTAAAAGCTATGGACTATTCTCTCGGTGCCCTCCTCGCTCAAAAGGACGACAATGGTCACGAGCAAGCCATTTATTATCTAAGCAGGACTCTCATAGGAGCGGAATCTCGCTACAATCCTATCGAGAAAGAGTGCTTAGCTATCGTCTTTGCTGTACAGAAGACGCGACATTATTTGGTCGGCCAAACCATACATGTTATCTCCAGAGTGAACCCATTGCGTCTCCTTATGACAAAGCCAGGATCACTGAATTCAAGATTGGCTAAATGGGCACTTCTTTTGTCTCAATACGACATGATCTTTACCCCTCAGAAGGCGGTTAAAGGTCAGGCCCTGGCAGAGTTCTTGGCTGCTCATCCAGTTTCGGAACATTTAAAACTTCACGAGGATATTTCAGATGAAGTCTTCAACTCCAACATAACCTCAGAGGAGGAAGTGTGGCAGATGTTCTTCGACGGAGCATCGCGAATGGGCCCTAAAGGCAAGATTATTGCCGGAGTGGGGGTTGTGTTTATCTCTCCACAAAATCACGTCCTTCCCAGAGCATTTTCTCTGACAGAATCATGCTCCAATAATGTAGCGGAATATAATGCTCTGCTCATCGGTCTTCAGCTCGCCCATGGAATGGGGGTACGCTACCTCGAAGCTTATGGCGATTCAAAACTGATTATCAATCAGGTTAAAGGCGAATATGAAGTTCGCCACGAGGATTTGGTGTCTTATTACCACACAGCCATCGAATTGGCTAATCTATTTGAAGGTTTCTACATCGGGCATGTGTCTCGATCTCAGAATACCAAGGCGGACGCTCTTTCTGCATTAGCAACAACACTAGCCTTGCCAGCCGACACCGAGTATCATCTCACAGTGGCAACTCGACATCTTGTATGCTCTAAGCATATGTTAAGAACCCGAGAGGTATATAATATCTCAACGGATCTTGAGCCGAGAGATTGGCGATTTTCTCTCATCGACTATGCCTTACATGGTCTGCTGCCAGACGATCCTAAAGAAGCGGCATCTATCAGACGAAGGTCTCTCCGTTTCTACTACGATCCAACTCTGAAGACACTTTACCGTCGTTCATATGACGGTGTCCTCCTCCGTTGCCTGTCCAATTCAGAGGCACAGGAAGTGCTTAAAAAAGCACACGACGGCACTTGCGGAGCTCATCAGCCAGGTCCAAAGCTTAAAGACAGATTGCATAGGCTTGGATATTATTGGCCAACCATGATAGCCGATGCCATCCAATATGCACGAAGGTGTAAAGCATGCCAAGTTCATGCGGACTTCATACACCAGCCCTCGGAGTTGCTCCACCCGACTGTTGCTTCATGGCCATTTGAAGTATGGGGAATCGACGTCGTAGGGCCAATTAGCCCCTCTTCGACAAGAGGTCACCGGTTTATCCTTGCAATAACCGACTACTTTTCAAAATGGGCGGAAGCTATACCATTAGCTGAAATCAAAACCTCTAATGTGGTTAACTTCATCAAACACCATGTCATCCATCGATTCGGTGTCCCTAGGCGGATCTTCCACGACAACGGTCCCCAATTCATAAGCCAAGTGTTATATGGGTTCTGCGTTAAATACCGAATTCAGAATGTGGCTTCAACTGCCTATAACCCTGCTGCTAATGGTTTGGCGGAAGCATTCAACAAAATGATCATCAAGCTACTCAAGAAGTTTGTCTCCTCGAACAAGCGAGATTGGGACGAAAAGCTCGGTGAATGTCTCTGGGCCTATCGAACCACGGTTCGGACACCGACAGGCAATACGCCTTTTTTCCTGGTATATGGGTGCGAAGCAGTCATCCCATTGGAAATCCAGATGCCGTCATTGCGAGTAGCTCTGACCACTAAAATCACATCAGAAGATAATGATCGGTTACGTCTTCAAGAGCTCGAAGCCCTAGATGAGAAGCGACTTCAAGCCCAGCAACATATTGAGCTATATCAAGCTCGAATCTCAAAAGCCTTCAATAAGAAGGTCAGACAGAGAGTCTTCCAGAAAGGAGACCTGGTTTTAGCCGTCAGACGACCGATGATTATGACGCATAAGACCAAAGGCAAATTTCAGCCTAAATGGGAATGACCGTTTGTCATAGAAACAGTCTATTCAAACGGAGCATACCGCCTTATGACTTCAGATGGCGACCTACTCATGATGCCGGTCAATGGAAAGTTCTTAAAGAAGTATTATCCCTAACCAAGGATCCTTCTCATGATCAAGTTAACATTACACCTCTGATCAAGACCTTCGTGTTCAAAGTACACATAAAGAGAGCCTTTCTCTTCCTCCAAGCGAGATCACACAACCATAAACCAGTAGGAACCTGGCCATACGCTGGTTATCTTAAAGGAGAATCAAGGTTACACATACGTTAACCAGATGATCCAACATCCTTAACGATTAAGGATAGAGGAAAATGTTGGCCTTTAAGCCCAACATAAATCCTCGACAACTCATCATGCTGAGGGGAATAGCATGGCTAGCCCAATTCAAACGGTAGTTGGTAAAGGCATATTAAACCTGTTGACAGCTGGGGATTTGCTAAAAATCCTAAGGGACCAGTTCCCATTTGATTCCCTCTCCAAAATCACTTACCAATTCTCATCCATAGAATGGTAAGACCACATATGCATTTCGCTGTTACGTTAACATTAAACCTATGACAGTGATTCCCTCGTTTCTCCCTGCGAAAACGAGACCTCCAAAATCACTTACCAATTCTCATCCATAGAATGGTAAGACCACATATACATTTCACTGTTACGTTAACATTAAACCTATGACAGTGATTCCCTCATTTCTCCCCGTGAAAACGAGACCTTTTCCCAAATTCCATTACAACCTTTGAGCTTGGTGGCGTCTCAAATCGGTTATGTCATTGCGACCTCTGAACCAGCAGACAGCCGAGTCTCAATTTCGATCTTGTTGACATTTATAAAAGACAAGTCTCAACCCCGAGTCCTGTTGACATTTACAAAAGACAGGTCTCGATACTTATTGACATTTACAAAAGACAAGTATTACCAACCTTTGAGCTTGGTGGCGTCTCAAATCGGTCATGTCATTGCGACTTCTGAACCAGCAGACAGCCAAGTCTCAATTTCGAGCTTGTTGACATTTATAAAAGACAAGTCTCAACCCCGAGTCCTGTTGACATTTACAAAAGACAGGTCTCGATACTTGTTGACATTTACAAAAGACAAGTATCACCAACCTTTGAGCTTGGTGGCGTCTCAAATCGGTTATGTCATTGCGACCTCTGAACCAGCAGACAGCCGAGTCTCAATTTCGAGCTTGTTGACATTTACAAAAGACAAGTCTCAACCCCGAGTCCTGTTGACATTTACAAAAGACAGGTCTCGATACTTGTTGACATTTACAAAAGACAAGTATCACCAACCTTTGAGCTTGGTGGCGTCTCAAATCGGTCATGTCATTGCGACCTCTGAACCAGCAGACAGCCAAGTCTCAATTTCGAGCTTGTTGACATTTACAAAAGACAAGTCTCAACCCCGAGTCCTGTTAACACTTACAAAAGACAGGTCTCGATACTTGTTGACATTTACAAAAGACAAGTATCACCAACCTTTGAGCTTGGTGGCGTCTCAAATCGGTCATGTCATTGCGACCTCTGAACCAGCAGACAGCCAAGTCTCAATTTCGAGCTTGTTGACATTTATAAAAGACGAGTCTCAACCCCGAGTCCTGTTGACATTTACAAAAGACAGGTCTCGATACTTGTTGACATTTACAAAAGACAAGTTCACCACCTTTGAGCTTGGTGGCGTCTCAAATCGGTTATGTCATTGCGACCTCTGAACCAGCAGACAGCTAAGTCTCAACCTCGAGCCTGTTGACATTTACAAAAGACAGGTCTCAACCATACTTGCTGACATTTACAAAAGACAAGTATTACCCCTTTAGTCCTGTGAGGGCTAATCTTGAGATTGGTGACTTCTCAATCGGTTATGTCATTGCGACCTCTGAACCGGTAGATGGCCAAGTCTCATTATCCAATCCAACAAGGATTATGTTCTCGAGTGGCTACAGTACAACTTTGAAAGGACAATTCAGCAAATGAAACGAGTTGGAGACTCGATAGGGAGTCAAAACAAAAGAAAGAATTTTCATTTATTCCAAAAGGATGAGATACATGAAGGCACATATACAACGACCTACAGGCGTAAATTGTAAGATCTGATCCGCTCTCCAAGGGAAGCCAGCCTCGTCCTCCTGTCATCAGCAGCCTGGGCAAGCGCTTGTGACCTCAGCTCAGCCTCATTGAAATCCATTGCCTGGGCCAAACGAGCTTCGACCTCCGCCAAAGTTGCCCTCTGCGATAATCCCTCCTGCGAGAGTTCGTCACTTTGAGCCTTAAGCTGCTCAAGCCGCGCAGCTTCTTCAAGACGCACCGGTTCAGCCTTGGATAAGAGAAGGTTTCCCTTCCTAATCATCTCCTTGGCCTTCGCAATCCTATCTTCAGCATCAAGAAGAGCATGGTGGAGGCATCGATGGCATTTCCAACCTCTGCTTGCCTTGTTTCTAAGGATTTCAAATCAGAGGAAATAGCCTCAGCGGCTTCTTGAGCGGCAAGACGGGCCTCATGCTTTTGAGCGACAAGGCGCGCAAACCGCTCATCAACCAAAGACTCCAAGTCTGAGCGGCTGAGACGGCGCCATTCCTCTACGTCCCTCTCGAATTGATCTACCAGGAGCTCCAAGGCAGCGGCCTGGTGGTACCCTTCAAGGTCCCGAATACTTTCAATATTGCGGAAGAGGACCACCTTCAAAGTTGAGAACGATATAGTCGAACCTTTCAAGACCAGGTCGATGCTTCGCCCTAGGCCTTTGTAAAAACTATCGACTATGTCGCCTATAAAACAGTTTTCAACCTCGGCCACCTCTAGTAGACGGGCAACTTCAGAAAAGTCCACCAGCCCGGTCGATACCATCGTGGAAGGAGCAATAGGAACACTAACAGCAGTAAGACAGGCCGTTGGTGATCTCGGCGGAGTCTTCATGGAAATCAGTACACTAGCCACCGCGGAGGTAGGACTAGTGACCATCTCCTGAACAGCAGGTTCAACCACCAGGGTTGGAGAAGTAGGGCTGGTAATTACCCTCAGCTCCGCGCTTGGCAAAACTGTCCGCACCTCACTCGTTGATATAGTTGGGAGTGAAGACACCTCCGGGACTGCTGTCCCTCCAACCTCTGGTCTTTCAACCGCCTTGGGCCGATAAGAGGGCAGGTCGCCATATAGCGCATCCAACACAGCAGCATCCGCCGCGATCGAAGTGCTCATATCACCCCTGGACTCCCCAGGAAGATCAGCCGGTTCTCTTGAAGCTAATGCACCTTGAGGCGGAACACCTGCAACAAAATTGTGTTTAGACAAGACACAATAAATAGAAAAAGCCAAAAGGTCAGAACAATACCAAAAAATGACGTCGCCTCAAATATCTCGGCAGCCGCATCAATCTCCATGGGCTCCATCGGAAAATTCTTTGCGGTGTCAACACGAATGGCCGGCCCGCTTTCGCTTGCCGAGTCTCCCGTGGACCATCCAATAGAGCTGGACGCTATAGGACTTCCTTTCGGAGTCCCAGCGCCCGAGGGACCCATGTCGGCCGCATCACCTCCGGACTCCTCCGGGCGGGCAAAAGAACCAGCCTCAGTTCCATAAGTAAATAGGGGATCATAATCTTCCCCTTGCTCTTCAGCAGCCTCAGCTCCTGTATCAAGAAGCAAATAACAAGCTATCCGGAACACATAAAAGATATATTACAAAGACGAAGCTGATCTTACCTAAGTTCGGAGCAACTTCACCAGTAGTCGGTTCAGCAACCGACGGTTCAACTACTGAGGCGACAAGAGGAGGAACCGCCACAGATGGTTCGCCCTCTACAACGACCGTGGGAGCTTGGCGACGGGGCTTCTTCACCAACTCCTTCCTACGAGACACACCTGTCCGTTTGCGCTTGAGAGGGGCATCAGAGCCTTCCTCCTCGGCTTCTTCAACATGTCTTGGGAGAACTGTCCCCATCACGCCAGAACCAGCTGCGAGAGTCTCGGCACCCGCCTCCGCTTCAAAGCGAGGACTTTCCGCATCCGAGGCTTCGCTGTCATCAACAGCAACGAATTCTTCTATGCCTGGGACGCGAACTCTCCTACCTTCCCTTCTCTCAGAGACCTTCCGCTTCAGCCGCTGAGAAATTAACTTCACACCAGAACTGTTAGCATTGAATCCAAGGGGTGTGGAGTTAGAAGTGGCATACCACTGGCAGAAGCACAGGGTCATTAGAAGATTGGGAGTCCTCAACGACGTACGTAGCCGCGCCCCAGTACAGCCTGTAATGAAGAATCGCCAGGCACGGGCTCCATCAATGAGACTCCCCATGAAAGCCAGATTGAGATTTGGGTTGCCCACATACAGTTGGTCATATCCAAACTGCCGAGCAAACCGACTTGGAACATAGGGCTCCAAATAGCAGGTGTCCCCGCTTCTATACAATAAATGTGAGGGCCGGATGCTGACCAGCCACCCAAAAACTCCCCGACTCAAGGACGACTGCCCCTCCCCCGCATCTTTGAACTCTTCCCCATAGCCTGCACCCCGAATACGGGGAAAACAGTAGAAGAGACTATAGACGTCATAGCGACGTACTAATTTACGGGCCTCAGCCACGTAAGTCTTCTGCCATGAGCATCCTTCGAATCGGCGGAGGAGCGCCATTCGAACATCTTGCGGGGGATCCTCTCCAGCTTCAATCAAAGAAGGACAATGCATGGCGAACCACACCATCAAGTAAGTGTACGGCAGACCTATCCTAGGATTAGGACCGTCGTGAGGCGAAATGGCCCCCTTTCCACGCTTCGTTGCTGGCGGCCTGCAAAAAGACTCCGTTAATGCACGAAGGCCTCTCTGGATACAGCACACCATGGCTGGTAGAAGACCCAGAGGACAACCATGAACCAAACGAACAGCGGGCAGCAAAACATTCGGATGAACGACGTCACCCGAAGAAGATGGCACCACGCACCTCTTCAGCCAGACTGTTAAGAAACCAGCCAGCAGTGCCTTCCGGGACATCGGCCGGCGAGTCTGATAATGGAAACTCCGAAGGACATCACCCTTCTCATAAGGGCCATCATCTTCCTTCACAACCAGATCCCCTTGGAAGTGCTTTTGCATCCGGTCAAGGATGTCTTCATCAGCAACTCCACAGTGAGCCGCTTCAGGAGTGTTCTCCATATCTGGGAACAAGTAATCTCCCCAACTCTTCAAGCTACAGGAGGTTCCTTTATTGCCCCCATGCATACTAGAGCAAATGTACAGGTGGCACATTAACTCCCTGTAGGTCTCGAACAAGGCAGGCTCTTGCTTCTCCAGAAGAGCCAATTCCGCCTCGCACGGGAAGTATTCTTCATATGGGAGAGACCCAAAAGGCAGAGCAGAGACTTCCCACATCTTATGCAAGGCCATACCTAATTCACCAACAGAGGTGAAGAAGGTCCCCGAAGCTAGGCAATACAATTCAAAGATGGCGTAGAAGCACGCCACGTTCATCTCAATGCCGTAGCAAGTCGCTCTGACAGCCTCATAGAGGTTCAGCCTCTCCAAATCCTCCTCGAAATGAACGAGGATGTATACAGTTAAATCCCTCCACCATACCTTCGGAGGGTGAATCCAGCCTGGAGTCCTGAAGTCAGTAGCCGGGTAGTTCCCATTGACCTTGCAGAATTGGTTGCCAAAGGTCAGCGCCACTGCGGGATTTTCTCCCACTGGGATCTCTTGCGACACATTCCCAGGATGTAGACCCATTATGCAACAAGGAGGCCCCGCTCTTGCATAACCAGGAGACTGAAGCATCAATTTTTCTATGTGAACAGAGTCAGTACTCCGGCTCACGTCCCATGACATCTTCCGAGCCTGCGTCACGCACTGGAAGGAAGACAAAGAAAAATGTCGCTTGTTGGACGGAAGGTAGAACTTCTCACCATCCAATTGAAAAATCCACTGCCCTTCCCCTACCAGTAGTTGGTGATCAGGATCTGGTGCGGCATCCCCAAACATGAAGTCGGGCTTCCTATAAGTTCGACGGTCAATATCTTCAAGGGGAGCCGTAGTCAAAATACTCCTCGTGGTGTATTGATCACCACCGTGAATGAGCGTGTCTTGAACAACGGAACTCCGCTCACTAAACAGAGAGGCCTGCCCTTGAAATTGCAGGCTGATATTGCCATCCGCTCCTCTGGTCATCCCAAATAGATTGTTCAAAGGACCAGGAGTATAGTGCACTGCAGAAGCAAAGAAGAATCATGATTAGTTCATCAGCCAAGCGAACACAAAGACACAAGTTTCACCAAGACATAGCCTCGCCCTTTGAGCGAAGCTAGCAAGGCGATAGCTTCGACAAAGCTTAGCCTCACAGTCAAGTCCGCTTTCGCAGAAAATGTCCAAGTGTTAGCTTCGCGTCGAGAAAGCTTAAGCAGAAGGCGGTACAGCCCCGAGGACTAACTTCATCAAAAGGGCATTATGGTCATTAATCCTTTACGGCCACGATTGAAGGGACAGATCCGTATCTTGTTATTCAACAGGACGAAAACAGCCCAAGTGATAGCTTCGTCTAGAAGCTTAAAGAAGAACTGATCAGTTCTTAGATCCCCATCCGAGAAAATAAGGAAAATTCAGGGAAATGGATTCCCTAACAATAACAGATCATGCTCGATTCATCCAAAGATAGCCAAATAGCGGCTTTAAAAGAGAGACGACAGTCTCTAAACGAAAGGGAAAGATCCCTACCGGCGATTGGTCGTTCGATGACCGGAGGAGAAGAAAGACTCTCCGCTGCAGAAGTGGCCACTTCTTTTCCCGCTCGTCTCTTGGGCGCCATTGAAGAACTATGGAAGTTCTTGAATTCTTAAATAAGAAGGAAAGAAGAAGAAAAAAGAGTCAAAGTTCTCTGAAATTCCCTTTAAAAAGAAGTGATCCGTCCTCTCTCAGTCCGATCGGACTTTTATAGGCCAATGAACGCCTGAAACGATGCCTTGTAAATAGTACAGGCTGTCGTTTCAAATTAATTTGAAACGGCGCCTAAAGCGCCTTCCCGAGAAGCGCTGATTCAGCCACTAAGGGCTAACTTCGCCACAAGTCAAATGCGGACTTCGCACAACAGGATTGCCTTAGCTTTGTTGAAGGCATAGCCCGAACTTCGCAGATATGTTAGCTTCGCTGGAAGCTCGTTCCTGTTTCAGATGTAATCCTATCTTTAACCCGCATGGAGTTTACCTCCGATAGCCAAATTCAAGACGGAGGCAAGGCGGAAATCAAATGAGCAGAAAATGAACTTTCATTGATTTAAAAGCAAAGGTACATTGATATTACATCAAGGTTGTGTTTTGTACAACAGATTCGGTTGCTCAGCAAGATCATTTGCGCAAAAGGCATACAAGTGATTTTATCTGCTTCCAAGCCAGACCAACTGGACACGAAAGGCCTTCCTCCTGCACAAGGCTGTAATCCTTCACATAAGGACAGATGGTGCCACCAGGACAGAGGGTGCCATCAGGACAAGGTCAGTGATCTCACAGGTGACGTCCGCTTTCCCGAAGTGGATCATCTCAGATAAGCGACCACCAGCCTCGTCTCAAAAGGGATCATCTCGGATAAGCGACTGCCAACAGCATCTGGGACACGCATCAGCTGCCCCAGTTTGTTCCTCCTGCTTAAAAGTAAAGCTTCAACTAGGAAAGCATAAGGCAACTTTTCGGTCTCTTTCATCAAGTTACAAAGTTGGCGAACATAGCTCACTGCAATGCAAATCAGAACAGATTAGTAGTTACACACGGGAGAAGCTGCAAAAATACTAAGTCAGATTCTTTGGGGCGAAGCAATCCTATTTCAGTTAAAGTAGAGGATAAGCCTCGCTTGCACTGCAGTGATGGGCTAGCTCAGCAAACGCCAAGTCCTAGCCTCGCCTATATGGCTAAGCCAGACTGATCCTAGGGGACACAGTCTTAGCCCCACCTATATGACAAGACTGGCTCAACCTTGAAGAAACTAAGTCCCAAGTTCTGCCTGTGCAGTGGACTTAACATGCAGTGATCTTTCTCTGATCAAGTCAAGATGATTGCTTCGCTGGAAAGCTATGCTGAAATCCTTAATATGCAAGCAGCCAATTGCAAAATGAAGAACAAGGGAAACTGATCCCTGAAGCAGCTGTTAAAGCTAAATTAAGGGAGTTGAATTCCCTAAAGCTGGTGAAGTCGTTGAATGATCAAGACTTACCAGTCCTTGGCCGGATAATAACCAGAGTGGGCATTCCCACTAGTTCAGAGATCTGAGTATCTCTCTCACCTAAGAGAAGAGAAGAAGAGCAGATCACTTCTCTTCAGAGGACCTCAAGTGTCCTATTCATAGGCCTCATGGCCTGAGCGCTGCCGCCTCAAGCGTGGAAGCACGAGCGCATCTAAGGCATTTACTGCGCCTTGAGAAAAGGGACGGTTTCCCTTGGAACCGTGCAAAGGGAGAAACGTCTCCCTCATAAAGGCACTCATGGCGCCTTGAAGAAAGGGAATATCCTCCCTTGGAAACGCGCGAGGAAAGAATATCTCCCTCGATCAGTGCGAGAGAAGAAGTGATCCTTCTCGTAACCGGCCCACGACAGTTGGCCTTGGAAAAGCAACAGATGTTCCAGAGCGAACCTACCTAGCCGCCAAGCTACCCAGACGCGAGTCTACATGATTCCTCGGCGAATCTACATCCCAAAGCAGGATTTAAAGCGAAGCTGAACTCAACCATAATGACGACGTTCATACTCCACACACCACCAATCAAAGCAGTTCAAAGTATTTCAAAGTCTGAGTCATTGCAGACTTTCGAAAACTTTGAAGGGGGTCTTGTTGACACTTAAAAAAGACAAGATTCTTATTGGTCCGAACAATGTCTAAACTTGTTGACATTTACAAAAGACAAGTGACAGACGAGCTGAAGACCAGTTCTCGCCCATCTCCGAGGGACAAGGAAGCAACTTGGACTCCACTGATCCAGCAAGCAGACAGTGAACCCGGATTATTTCTGAACAGACCTCAGCAGGTCTAAGGTGCTAGCACTTAGTATCGCATGAGCCCAAAGGGATAGCCTCGCCTGAGAGGCTAGTATCACCCGACTTCGCCTTGAAGCCATCCAAAGCCTCGCCAGGAAGCTAACTTATAGCTTCACCTGAGCACAACTCCGCAGAGAGTTAACTTCGCTTGAAGCTACACAACTGCGTAGAAGGATGTTCGGTATCTTCGCCACAGATGTTATTTAGCTCCGCCGAAGAGCTTTCTTCTGACTTCGCCACAAACCGTCTCCAGCTCCGCTGCGAGCTCAAAGCGGGAAGCGCCACTATTGGTCCGCTACAGTCAACCTTTGACCAATCAAATCTCCGGACGAGATCAGATCTAATCAGATCAAATCCAATTAAGATCAAATCGGAGATCAAAGTCGGCAGTTGATTGCCACAATCTCTTGAATCTTTTAAAACGAGTAAGAGGATCAGGAGAGATCTTTCAACAATATGGAAAGAATCAAAACAGATCAAGAAGATCAACCGACCTGCCATTTCTAGCTTCGCAGAAGCTGATCCTAGCCTCGCAGTAAGGCTACTTTCCAGATTTAAACAGATTTGATTCAATCTGTTTCCATATCTTCAAGGGACGATTATACCCCTGATCTCCCTATAAATAGCCCATCAGGGGTACAAGGAGAGGGGCGGAAGGATATCTCCAGAAATAAAGCTTTTCTGAGACAACACGCACAAGAGGACTCCACAAGCAGAGGCTTCTTCACGACGCACCGTGCGCTCTTGAATTCAGAGACTTTTAGAGAATTGCTTCTCTAATCAGGGTGCTGATGCCCTAATACCTTCTTCTCAAGGAATCTCCGGAACCAGGCGAGAAGGAATTCCTAATTGAAAGCGGTTTTGAGAAGTAGTAAGAGGGTTCTACCAACCTTCTATTCTCCGATCCCTCGAACCAGGCGAGAAGGGAATCTCATCGCTCGCATCGTCAAAGGGACAAAGTGGTCGCGCGCTGACCAGACTCCTATCGGCACACTTCTCTAGAATCTCTGAGGGGATCTACTTGTAATCTTTTTTTAAGAATACTTATAATTTAGCTCCTCAAACTTTTTATTGTAAGTTTTCCCCTTTACAAATCAATGGAAAACAGTTAACTGGATTGCAAAGTTTAATATCTGTAACTATTAATTTTCTTGTTTGTCTCACTATTCTTTCTTTCTAACCTCAACAGTAAAATGATGTTTGTTAAATGCTAAAAACGGTTTAGACTTTGCATTTAGGCACATGTCTAATTCGTTTACATTTTACATTACTGTTGAAAAGTGCTAGAGAAAAAGGTACGTTTGCATGGTATATATTTTAGGAAACATTCTTGAGTGATTATTTGCTTGTTGAATGTTACTTTTCTTTATCTTGCACACTTTGCACAATCAATCTTAAGGGCTTGTCCTATAAACAAGATAAGGTGGGGAAGTCATTACCCTCCCTTAACCCACAAACAATCTCCTCACTCACTAACCCAAGCCTAACTAAAATTGAGTAGACGTTAGCTCTAGGGACATCTCGGACATAATTAGGAGATTATCCTAAGAGGGAAGATGTTGGAATTTGACTCCTGCCAAATCAGTGTCTAAGAAAAGGGATTGAGGGGCGAAACCCCGAAGGCTGATGGTTTGGCTTAATTAGGCCCGTCGCTTTTGCGCGGATACCTCCCACCAATCTTGCCCTGACCTGGCTGATTAGCTTATGGTCAAAGTCTGCATTATACCTCCCTTGAACAGTCAATCAGTTAGAAGTCATCTAGGTCAAAAGTCTACCCTAACTTAGTTTAGAATTTTTTTATTTATTTGCTTATTTGTTTGTTTTTTTTATGTTTGACATTTCTTGTGTGATATGGCTTATAATAATAATTTTTTCAATTTTAATGATAATCCATATACACCCCGAACTCTTTTTCGGATATTACCAACCCGACATATTATAGCTTTAACCAACCTAGTGTGTCGGATTGGTCTTATCCGAATCAATATAACCTATGCCCCAATCTTATAATCATAGTTTCCAAAATAATTTCAACTCTTCATAGAGTCAATGGGGATTCACCTCTCCCGAGTCCAATTTTCAACCAACTTGTCCTCCTTATCCCTTTTGTCCACAATATTTCCAAGATTCATACTCAGTTCCACCAGTTCAAAATAGAAAACCATCAATTTTTCATGAGAACACCATCTTTAACAGATATCTCAAGACCCAATGCTTCTGAGACACCAACAGAGATAAGATTTTTCTTCAATTGAGGTACATACTTCACTTTTCTCAGTTTTCGCACCATTCTATCAAACTTCTTGATAAGGATTGTGCATAACCCTTCCATTTTGCACAGGCGATCATCACTTATGATAATAGAACAACCATCTAGCTTCTAAAGCTAGAAAATTAATCTCTATTGGGACACACATGATAGGTAGCACATGTATCTAGTAACCACTCAGAATCACCTGAGTAGCCAACAATAGGAGTAGTGACTGAGAACGAGAATATCGTTGAGTCTCAGTTTGATCCACCTGCCTGTGAAGTATCACCAGCTTGTGTAATGACCACTTGTGCGAGATTTGCTGCATCACCCTGTTCCCGGAATACGTACTTAGTTACATATTCTGATTCTCGATCGTATTTCTCGATTTACTTCCTATATTTATTATTGTTTTATGTATATTTATGTGATCGTTTTGCATTGGATCCGAATTCATGGACTCGAAGTCAGCCCTGTCTGAACCGGGGACCCGATCCTAGTGTATTACTCGATTTGGTCTTTTCGATAGTCTCATTTGATCGATTTCTATTTCAAACACCTTTTTCTAATATTTTAAATTTTTCATAATTTTCTAGAATTTTTTAAAATTATTCTGCAAAATCTTCAGAACCGGTGTCGACCGTGTCACTGGTCGATTCCAGGATTTTTTATTTATAATCAGAGTAGAATTTTTGAATTCCACTTTAATGTTGCTTCTTAAAATCATATTTTCTATTTTAATATATTTTCTGATATTTTTCTGAATTTATCAACGTTCGATCAGATTTGGTGTCGAGCGGTATCGCTGGCCAATTTTAGGAATTTTATTTTACAAACGGAGTCAAAATTTTAAAATCCGCTTTCACATTATTTGTTAGAATCATATTTTCTACCTTAATGTATTTTTGAAAATTTTTCTGAATTTATTAAAACTCGGTCGGATTTGGTATCGACCGGTATTGCCGATAGATTCCAGATTTTTTATTTAGAAAATTAGATCAAAATTTTAAATCCGATTTTATCATGTACCTTAAAATAATATTTACTACTTTTAAGAATTTTTTGAGACCTTTCAGTATCAGTCCAATTTTTCGGCATTTTCGCTATTTTTGAGATTTTCCCGGATTTGGAGTATTATCTATATATATATATATATTTCTTTTCTTTCCTTCCCATTTTCCCCATCCACTCCCTTTTCCGCTATTTTTTTCCTTTTTTCTTTCTTTTTTTCCCAAGAATCCTCCACCATACAACACCCCAAAATATCTTCCCCCTTTTCCTTTTTATTTCCTTTTCCTTTTTCTTTTATTCTTCTCTCTCATTTTTCCTTCTCCTTCCCCTGGCCAACGCAGCCGCCTCCTCTCCTCCTCCTCCTTTTCCTCCCAAATTCTCTCGCTCACTCTACCATTTCTCTTCCTCCTCTTTCTAAATCTCTCTCTTAATTTCACTCTTCTTCACACCTCTCTTTATCTCTCACCATCTATCTTCCTCTCTCTAGTGATAGCCGACCACCACCACCATCACCCGACGACCCCTAGGCCGGCGGCACCCAGGTCGACGATGCGACTCCGGCGACCACCTTCTCCCCTCTTCTTCCCCCCTCTCTTTCTTCCCTTCTCTCTCTCTTTATTGTTCTTCTCTCTCTCCCCCTGTTACTCTCTCTACTGGTCTTCTCTCTCCCCCTCCCTATTCTTCTCTCTCTCTCTCTACTGGTCTTCTCTCTCCCCTATTCTTCTCTCTCTATTGTATCTCTCTCTAAATTCTATTTCTCTCTATAGCTCTCTCTTTTCTCTCAAGATGTTTCTCTCTAGCTCTCTCTTTCTCTCTCTAACTCTTTCTCTCTCCTCTCTCTCCTCTCTCTCTTATTCTCTTTCTCTCTAAAAAATATAAATATTAATATATTTTGGTGTCGTGCACACGTGTTTTGGACTCTAGGATTTCATGGCATTTTCAGAAATCTGGTGAGTGTCCTGCCTCGTTTTGGGTTTTCCCGCTTCGTCGGGTCGACTATGTATTTATTCTGTATTTAGATTTGTATTCATATTTTGTATTTGGCTGGGTCCTTGTATTTGTATGAGGCCGAGTACCCAGTATTGTACATGTATGTGCCTGTGACGAATGTTGTACTAGGGTAGTTTATTTCTTGTATATGTACCATGCTTGCGATGTTACTCACTACTGCCTTATTACATACATGTGATTGAAATTAACGCTTATGCAGGTACAATACCCGGCCTTCGGGCTGCGTTTAGCTTTCGGGCTCTACACTCAGCCTCCGGGCTTACTACTCCACGGTAGTCTAGATATTACCACGTTTGTATGCATGCTCGGGTAGTACTGACATCTCGTGCGGGTACTCTCTACCGACTCTGGGTTTCTACCCACTCCCGAGCTAACTACCCAATTGGTTTTAGGCTTGCACCTTTAATGGTTTCGTGGTAGCTACCGAGAGTGCGCTTAGACCCTGAGTGTATTTTACCCTCCGGTCTCTCGCTCACTTCCTAGAAAGAGAAGTACGCTTAGGTCGGTCTTTCAGCTCCGCCTGGTAGGCAAGCTTAGTGCTAAGCACTTTACCACTAGATTCGTCTAGGCAGAACTATGCTGAATTTTAGACTCGCTTTCTAAATTGAGTCATTCCTATAACTCTGTCAGGCGCTTTAGTGTTAAACACTGTGTGTTATCCCGTACCTCCAGCTTGCTTAGCTCCGCTTAGATATTCGCTTGCTCGCTAATTACTTGCTCGTCAGTTTATTAATTTTCCTATTAATGATTGTGAAGAGTTTGAAATCTTATTTACACTGTTTTCCTAAAACTGTTTGATTTTTCGGTATTCCGATCTCTTATATCGCAATTGTTTCCTATGTCGCTTGATGTGCTTTCACTTGATATGTTAACATATACCATGCTACTCTTATCACCTGCCACCTGTTATTTACATGCTCTCACTTGTCACCTGCCTGATATCACCCTCCTGTCATGCTATCACCTGACATCCAGTATGATATACCTGACTCTTATAATTTTCACGATAACGGGAATGATGATCTGACATCTTCTCTACATCTTGATATATTCCGGTACAAATCGTACACCTGATACTCCTGACATGTTCCTGCTCATTCCTGAAATCTGATAATTATCTAATAAATAATAAAATAGGACAACTTACATCGGGTCAGGAAAATTTACGGATATCAATACTTGTTCGTGTTTACAGTGGTATTAGGTATGTTGTGCAGCTAAATCTTCCGGTTCGACCTGAGAGCCTCCAGGTGATCGAGGGGAGCGCTGGCTCCCTCGTTCTTGGTACCATCTTGAAAAAGGGCATTCTATAAGTATACCCCTTGCGACCGGTTCCATACACCAGCAATGGAACACCCTGGATCATGGTCCCGGGCATGCACGAGACCCACTGTAAACATTGTTCGTTGATACCCCCGTTGGTTTCCAATAATAATTTTGCTTTACTCAGACGTGGATATATGTTTGCTGGAACGCTAGTCCACATATCTAGACATCTAGATAGGACGAGTAGTAATAATAATAAAAGATGCCAACTAAAAATTTGTTGTATGTTTTGCCGTGTTTGCTTTCATCGGGTTTTACCTCAGATTTTCGATTATATGGTTATTACTCTATTATAGTTGCTTACATCCTACCTTACCACTTGTGTTCTATTCCACCAGTCATGTGCTCTTATCTTATTATACTATGTATGTTCCCAGCTCAATATCACTTACTATCTCTTTGCCTAGTCCACTGTGCATGTGCTCACTACACGGTTTTTAATGCATGTTTATGATTCAGATTTATTGATACATGTGTGCTTATCTATGCATGTCATTTGGCATTCGCATCACCACTCGGTGGGGAGTTATGACTCCCCTAGATTCTCATGTCCAGATATCGGAGCTTGGAGCTTGTGGATTCTCCCGGTTGATGATCAGAGTGGCGCAGCGAAAGTAAGGATCATCGACAGACTGTTTGAGGCCCTATCCCTCCAGGCCCCCTACTCGTCTCTCGAGTTTTCATTCTGTAACTCGGGAGCGCCCTTTGTACTATTCTTACTTGTATACCTCTTTGTATTCTCGCATTGCGCCTATCGATGATGTAATATTTATGTAATATTGTGTCACATCTTGTGATAACTTTATAATTGTACTCATATGTTAGAATGTATAATGTACTACATATTTTCTTACTCTGATTCTTGTCCGTACTGATGCTTAGCGTATATATGTGAGGGTATTTTTGACCTGCGTATATACGTTGCAGTAATGTCTCCATACCCGCGGGTTTGAGGTGTTTCATTTGCCTTGGGCTTCGACTCCTTGTTATCTTTAATCCTTGGGCAATCAATCTTCTAGTGCCCTAACTCTTTAGAGAATGTACACTGATTCTTCTTCAGATCTTTGAAATTGGTTCTGGACTTCGATCTTTCACGATCACCTTTGTCCTTCCGATAGGAACTCCTGCCTCTTACCGTCAACGTTTCTGCCGATGTACTATTAGAAGACTCTACGTCCTTCCTTCTCAATTCATTATTTGCAAGAGCAGAAGAAACTTCATTATAATCAGTGGATTGTTTACCGTTGATTAGAGTGATGACGAAGGTATCGTAATCCTCAATCAGGAAGAGAACTCAACATAATCAACACCTTGTTCTTATCTTCGATCACCACACCCACATTGACTAAATTTGCAAGAAATTTCATGTAATTATTCATATGCTCACTGGTCAAGATACATTTCTTCAATTGGAAGCGATAAAACCTCCTTTTCAGGTGCAAGTGATTGTCTATGCTCTTTATCAAGTAATGGCTTTCAAGGATCTTTCATATTTTCTTCGCTGAAATCTCGGTCATCACATAATACTTTATATCTTATGTTAAATAAGATCTTATGATGTCACACGCCACCCTATTCACCTTGCCCAAGTCCTTTACAAAAGTTTCCTCTGATCTTTCCTCTAAAAGTAGACATATTCGAGGTTTGACACCATCAACGCATTCATCACCTCATATCTCCACGTGCCAATATTGTTCGTGCCGTCAAATTTCACCACATCAATCTATGTCGGATGATGATTCACGAATTTCACTGCTGATTGACTATTCCCAGCCATCTCTTCCAGAAATTCCAACAAAGTGATGCTGAAAATAATTAGTGAATATAAATTCAAATAGATAAAGATCTTATCTTTACCTCTAAATGAAATTGTCAAACAGTTTTCAAAGCGATTTGCTCCATCCGAATAAAACTCCCCCTCGAAACCCCGGAAAGCTCCAATACCACTTGTTGGGAACCTGCCGGAGTTCTAGTGCAAACACCAGAGTATGTCACAGAACAGTCACCAATTGAAAAGAACAAATAACAAGAAAGATACACATAAAACACAGATATAATGAGATTCGGCAATTGCCTACGTTCTCGACACAGAAGGGGAAAATATCTTATTAATCAATCAATTATAAGATACAATACATGGGGACAATACCCTTACTTATATAACCACAAAGTTCATGAAGAAAAGGAAGCCAAAAACTCTGAATTCGGATCAGAAACAAATTCAGAACTATACTCGGATATGCTTAGAACCCAAACGCCATCGACAGCCGAAGAGATCTGTCGACAGCCTGAGACGCACCCATCTCTCTGTAAATCATTGTCGGCAGACTTGCCAGGACCTGTCGACAATTTTGTTGGCCTGTCGACGTGTGACCGTATATGCTTGCGTATCTGATGCATCCTAACACTCCGTGCAAATTTCGTACTTCACCAAGGAGTTGAAAAACTTCATCATTGGGATTTTACATTCTCTCCCCTCAGGATATGCCAAGGTAAATGTTGTTGACATTTTCTGATGTGCCTGGAGACATCGATCGTTGGCAGTGACTATCAGGAGGGAGTCGAGCGTATCTTCAGTGATCAGATCTTGAGAGAAAATCTATGGCAGATAGTAAAGAAGTTGTCTGGACAGGACCCCTGAATAATCATGCTAGATTTGTGTGGAGCTTCCATCTCCTATATCAGGACAAAGTGAATGTTCGAAGATTAGCAGGGAGATCTTGATTATGGCTTTCCATGATGGTGACATTCGAGTTGGGGAATGCAGAGGGATCATTCAAATATAGCGTCCTAACTAGATGTCTGAGGGGGCGTGAAGCTACAATGTCTGAGGGGACGTGAAGCTAGAATGTTCTCAGCAATGTCGTGGGGGGCCTCGACATCATACGATGAAGACTTGGATGACATGTACTTTCTCTGATCACAACGACATCAGACACCTTCGGGATTTTGAATGATCAATTTTCTAATATTTTACATTCTTGTATATTTATTCATTGAGATGTTTCGTTAATATTTTTTTAATGAAACACTGGGGTTTTAAAGCCTCACAGTTTATTTACAAAAAAAACAAAACAAAAAAACTAGACGCACCTGCTTTCCAAGAAAGAAAAGTTTTGCACCCTGCTTTTCAAGAAGAGCTTGGGAATAGAAAGCCTAGTTAGTTTTTTCTAGACATGTACCACTCAATTTTTTCTGGACACGTAATGTGCTCCCATGCCAGCGGATCATATAGGGCGCGCGAGCGACCGGGAGGCTTGTTCCAGAAGAAGCGACACATTAGTTTTTTGAAGTCACGCGAGAAAAGATTGTGGTACGGTTGCAGACCGCATCAGATTAATTGGAATAATTGTGAAAACAGAAGTGACAAAGCACCATTGATCTCCCCGGGCCAAGGATAGCTTCCGGGGGACCACCATGCGTTGTCAATGGCTCGCTGTTTGCGTGCAGTGATGGTATTGAGCGACGTGGGTACGTGTTTGGATATGTATCGATCGTGTATATTATAGTTACGTTTCTTTGAGAGAGAGCCAGCTTGGTGCCCGTCATCAGCTCCAACTTAATTTGCTACACTCGTTGTCGAAATGTGTCACACGTACGTCCATCCTAAGAGAAGCACGGAGAAATCTTGCATTAATTTCAAAACAGACTACATCTTTTCAGTTTTAGAGCTTATGCTTTCAGGTCCAAATTAAAACCTCACACTTGATCTATCAAATAATGGAGGCTTAAAAACAAAAAAAAAAACTACAATGTTGGAGAATTATTAGTTGAGTGGCGGACTAGTCTATTCTTCTCGCAGACCCAACAGAACCATGAATGAGCTCTCGCTGTAGCCATGCACGCACATCGCACGTGTCGTAACGTGACAAAGTTCTCTCTCTTTGAGACATGAGAGGCAACGTGGCACTGGCACTGCCAGCAGACGAGCTGTAGGCACGTGCGACGCGTGAGTCCCTTGGGGGGCCCATTGGGCTAAATTCGGAAAGTGTGGTTGGTCACCAGTCCAGTCCATTCACCCTCCATGCGTGTCAAAATCTGCACGCTCTGCCAAGAGACCTAGCTAGCTACCCTATATATGATATGAGTCACGGCTCATAAATGATTGGATTTACTTTCTTTTTCTTTATTTTATGGCTACGATTTGATCTTTGATTTTATATCTTATCTGCTGCAAACTCAATGATGAAAGGATTTAAATTGAAATTTTATTCTGTTGATAATAAAAAAAAAAATCCACATCAGTCACATGCATATATATCAGAAATTTCTAACATTAAATGAGTTGGATTAAAAATAAATCGTTTCGCTGTGATGAGATTCATTCAGCGTTCACTTGATCTTTGTTATTTGCCCTTTTTTTTTTTTCTTCCCTTTGTGCCTATGGTTTGAGACATGCCCACACTCCAATTATACAACCCCAAAATAAAAAATATTATTTGCTTACCTACCCGAAAAGATTATTGTTTTATTAAAGAAAGGAAAAATATTATTGTTCTCTTTCTTTTTTCTTTCTTAATTTTTTTTTTTTCAATTCTTTGAACAGAGAGATTTTTTCAGAGCAAATGCAAGCTTCCATATGTAAAGCGCATGGACTTGATGCTACTAGCTTCTTGTTAGTAATTCCCCCCTCTATTGATATTTCTAGGGATTGAGTCAAAATCAGCTTACCATTTAGTACTTAAAAAAAATGGCTGCACGAGGATATTTGTAACGGTCCCAGTATAATAAATCCTCAATTTACATAACATCCACTTACATCGACCGATTATAAAAATCATTTCCAATTTCTTAAAAATTTCAGCAGCACCTCCTTTATAATTACTGGTCGGATATGATATCCAATACAATTATGATAATTTCGGCTAACATCAGCCTACTTACTCTCAATCCAATCATATAACTGAATTCAAAATCATTCAGACAATCATGAAGATATTTCGGCTTGACATCGCCTACTTATGGAGAAACATAACAACATAAGATTTAGAGTTTCCCTCTCGGCATCCATAAAATTTCAGAAATGATAAATTTCGACTCTCATGATCATCAAATTGATAATACACTTCTTATTATCACAACCCAATAAAGATATCTCACATATCAACTTAAAATGAAACTACTACAACAGTTCTCTGTATGTATATATATATATACAAGATTAATCATCTATCCCATGTATCCACAAGTATCATCAACAAGCACAAATGTTACAGAGTACAAAGATTGGATTGATGCAAAACGAACCCTGCGCAGCATAACCCTGACCTCTACCTCCAAGCAACCTGCAATATACCAGTCTGTGGGAGGGTGAGCTCGACAGCTCAGTAAGGTAGGGATAAATTAAGAAATGATAATATCTCAATGAGAGTATGAATATTCACGCAATAAGAGAAATCCGAAACAGTAAGAAGACAAAGAATCAGAGGCATCCCATAGTTTAATAATCAAGACCCCCAGTCTCTAAAATTTCTGAGGACGATCAGACTCTTATGATCGTACTCCCCAATTTCTTTCTTGGATTTTCATCTTTCCGTGTGATAAGGTGTATGAATTACATAAACAAACTTTCTCGTCTTATGTGTACATAGTGTGTATTGCTCACGTCCTTGTATTCCACGCTATAATACACCAACCACCATAGTTATGCCATAAACCTAGTTTATACATTCAGATAACAATTACATCACAAGCCATACTTATATAACATATAATCATATCATACTTCAAGAAATGCATGGATTTAACCTGTACACTTTCACACAGTTTACAGTATTTCATTTCAATCAGCTAAATCTGTATTCTGATGTTTTCACTATTATATATGATAACACCTCCAACATACCCTTAGTATCACACACACACACATAGGTATCACACATAGCCATTCAGTAACGGTCCCAGTTTAACAAATCCTCAATTTACATAACATCCTCTTACAAAACCGATTAATCAAATCATTTCCTTTATTTCTTATAAATTTTAGCAGCACCTCCTTTGTAATTACTGGTCGGATATAATATCCAATACAGATATGATAATTTCGGCTAACATCAGCCTACTTATTCTCATTCCAACCATATAACTGAATTCAAAATCATCCACACAATCATAAAAGTATTTCGGCTTGACATCGCCTACTTATGGAGAAACATAATAACATAAACTCTAGAGTTTCTTTCTCGACATCCACAGGCTCTCAGGATTCATAACTTTCAACTTCTCTTGGGCATCATGTTGACAATACACTCTTTATTACTACAACCCAATAAAAGATATCTCAAATATCAACTTTACTAGAAACCATTACAAAGGTTCTCTATATAAGTATATGTACAAGATTAATAATCTATCTCAAGACCCACATGTATCATTCACAAACACAAATGTTCCAAAAATACAAGGGTTGGATTGATTCAGAACGAACCCTGCGCAGCATAGCCCTGACCCCTGCCTCCGAGCAACCTACAATATACCAGTCTGTGGGAGGGTGAGCTCGACAGCTCAGTGAGTAAGGTAGGAAATAAATTAAGAAATGATAATATCTCAATGAGAGTATGAAAATTCACGCGATAAGAGAAATCTGAAACAGTAAGAAGATAAAGAATCAGTGGCATCCCATAGTTTAGAAATCAAGACCCCAGTCTCTAAAATTTCTGAGGACGATCAGACTCTTATGATCGTACTCCCCAATTTCTTTCTTGAATTTTCATCTTTATGTGTGATAAGGTCTATGAGTTACATAAACAAACTCTCTCGTCTTATGTGTACATAGTGTGTATTGCTCACGTGCCTTGTATTCCATGCTATAATACGCTAACCACCAGAGTTATGCCATAAACCTAGTTTATGCATTCAAATAACACTTCCATCACAAGCTATAATTACATAACATATAATCATATCATATTTCTCATAATGCAATAACGCATCACACTTCAAGTAATGCACGGATTCACATGCACACTTTCACCCAATATGTGGTATACATTTCAATCAGCTAAACTTGTATTCTGATGGTTTCATTGTCATATACGATAACACATCCAACATACCATTAGTGTCACACACACACACATACACATTTGTATCACACATAACCATTCATTCTCAATCATTTGTACGGATGCAATTATATGTATATCATAGCACTGTCTTCGCACTCCGCCCGTGCCATACGGGTCCTTTCCTCCTAATATGATATATCGCACCGTCTTCGCACTCCGCCCGTGCCATACGGGTCCCTTCCTCCCAATATATGTATATATATAGCACCGTCTTCGCACTCCGCCCGTGCCATACGGGTCCCTTCCTCCGTAACACAATGTGTACACATATAACAACACCATAATCAACGCATCCAATTTCATAAGATTCATACATCATGCACATCAATTCCTTTATAAAAGCAGTCATACTCACAATTAATGTTTATCTGTTAGATTGCATCATTACAGGAATATTCACACCAATTGGTTAATCAGAACATGCCACACAATTACATTATGTACATAAATCAAGTGATATACACCCATCATATTCATATCAATCATAATGATTTCTATTCAGTGAGACACATGCCAGTGCCCATATACACCATGTTTCAAAATTCTATATTAAATGCAACACTTATTACACAAGATTGTGTTCGGTTCTAAGCCTGCCTTACTTTCCCTTTTCATGGTGAACATGAGTTAATCATTGGTGCAGTGTCTAATACTCGCAAGACTACCCACATTTAGTGTAAGTACTAATTTACCGCAATAAACCCTCCTTCGTCCATAAGATGGTGAGACTATCCCTTTATTCTTGTAACATGGTATATGTGTGTAGATATATAATGTGGGCGTTTTCTATGTGATGCTCTAAATGTATTTGAACAGAGGAACGACCATGTTCACATGGTTTGCACATGCATAACGACCAGACGGTACATACATATATAAGCCACATACTCATATTTCTCACTTTCAAATCTTCATATACGAGATTTCAAAACATTCATTATTACACCCATTAAAGTTGGTCATCGTCTCAGATAATCGGTTTATCCCCTTTAACTAGAATAATGTGAACGCCACAATTACTCTTTAACCCCCGACGTAAATCAAGACATTATACTCCAAAAGAGAAAGAATTCAATAAGAATTGAGAAGATATAACACATACGATCGAAGGTGTTTATTTCAAGTATCTCATAAGTTTGGTTACCTTATGGGGCACATACTATCTGTATGCAAAAGTATTACTTGCACAAACATACTGGCTAAATGGATGGGTAAGTTGAGACTCATTAGATTCCTACCAGTACAGAACTTGATACCGTCAATCCCATCACCCTGACTTCCCAATCTTTAATATTACAATAAGAAAATCTTTCCTTTCAATTAGCATTCATGTTCACTCATCTATTAGTCTATTGTCTATACAATTGAGTGCTGGCCGTTAACTTGACCATTTATCAGTGAATTACAATTAATCGGTCTATCATCCTTACCATTAACTTTCGGCACTTCAGAAATTTCTACTGACTATGTGCCAATAAATACTCAATTTACAGTCCAATTACTAGACCACCGAAGAAATTATGTGTTAGGATGAAATATATCTTTTGGAGTCCATAACACAATAATTCCTTATTTCTGGTAAAATTAAAGAAATCTGAGTCTGAGGATAATCACCAGCACACCGAATGTACATGCAGCCTCGTTATGAGACATTATTTTAAAGGGTCAGCATTTAAATAAAAGTGTGACACACCTGTGTTCATAACATGCGTTACTGAAGAACAGTGTTTAGTTCTAACTCAGCACAACATGCCTACAAATAAATTCCAATAGCTTTCCCATGGATCCCATCTAAATATGTTTCCTCGAATCTGACCTCCCTAACAATCGAAGATGATTTTATCGTAACTTCTACTTTTGGTATTAGAATGAGACACGAGGATTTCCATTAACCTTTAGATTTACTAATCTTTCTAGCAATATATTATATGACCCTCTTAAGTTGCACGAAAGGTTGAAATAAACAGAAAGTCATATAGGCATCTAAAATTCTGCAGCTTTGCACTTTCGACAAGTTATCATGTTCCAGTGATAATTTCCAGTACAGACATTTGATTAGGACATCGTAAGCGCGGTTGGAAAGTAGACTCGATTAGCTTTCCAAAGGTATATTACATGACCTATTTCTTATTAAATATCCTTACGGAAGAAACCCCAAGATTCTGGTTTCAATCTGGACAGACTTTAACAGGTTGTATTATTATTATAAAAGTGCTTTGAACTACACCAATTCTCAACTTTTCCTCTTATTTTCTCTTCTAAATTAGATCATGAGTAAGTCATGAACTTAGGTATTTAGATTTTTGATCACGAGAAATTTTTATAAGAGCATTCATAGTTTGATCACTACATGATCAAGATCAAATTTTGATTTCATGGTTTATTATGTAAGAATGGCAAGAGGCTCAACCCTCACAAATGCAAGAAGCTACAAGATTCACCATCTATACTAATGGTTAGGATGGATCTAACTTGATGTCCCCCAATTGGAACGATTCACGGATTTATGATACTAATTCCTCGCTTAGGATTAATCTTGTCTTCTAATAATACATTAATCGTTATTTGAGATATTAATATGATGCCGCTAAAATTTTCGGTTAACATTGCTCACATAAAGATGACCAATAACAACCCTAGATTTCACAAGATATAGCCATATACATAACACAAGGGAGTATGCTTCTTGATAAAGATCGAACAAATCTCGAAATCATGATCCTCCCTTGAACATTATGCTTTCCTATAGGATTAATAGTTTGTTGCTAAAAGGCTAGGTTGCATGTTATTACAAGGGAGCCACATGATCACAAGAGAATTTCTACTATACGAATTGCAACACCTAGCAAGTTAATCATGCATTAGACCAAATGGTTCTATGAAGCATTTTTATTCCAATTTAAGAAAGAACACAATTGCTCAAACATTAGCCCCACAACTCTCAATGAGAGCTTCATCACCATTAACTTAAAATATGAGGTTGAGAATTCTAGGTTTAAGGCTTACACCAAATCTGAAAATGTATGAACCCCATCTCTACATGACCTATTTTTATCATGCAACCTCCTCACTCATCCATTTTATATAGTGGGATTAACTCAATATATCTAAAAATCAAATTTTTACCAACACATACCTTAGAAAGCCATAAAATTTCAAGAGATATTTGCATGAATAACTCAAGAGAAGAACTTCATTCAACCAATAGTTCAAGTTTAGGGATTTCTAAAAGATGCAAATTTGAGGAAAAGAAAGAGGAAAAACCCACTCACCATCATCTAATCCGACCGGCCCCGTCGCCCTCCGCGGCCCGGCTGGCCGGCCGCCGCTGTTGCCCCCCCCCCCCCCCCCCCCCCCCCCCGCGCGCGCCTCCAGATCCAAGGGGAGAGGGGGAAAGAGCAAGGGTAGGGAGGAAAAATTTAGGGAGAGAAAATTGGGAAGTATGAAATAGAGATCATTTGAGTTCTAGGATTTCTTCTCCATGAAGAAACCTCTCTAGGATGAGGATGAAGGAATAAAAATTGCCTTGATTCTTTTAAGGTCCCCATTCCAAAATATTACAAGTTTGCCACCCCCCCTTTCATCCAAGTGTCACTTCCCCAAATCAAGAAGATCTAGGCCCTTGATCTTATCTCTCATGCATACCTACTCCCTCCACTAAAAATATAATATATAAAATTGTCATGAATGTATTTTCTTAGTAAATACATGTATTTCAAGTATAATACTAGTATTTCATCTCATTGAAATACAAGTCATATAAAATCATGGTATAGGTATTTTCATATATACCACTAGACATTCTCAAAATTAAGTTAAAATTCATTACACACTCAATTAACATAATAATTCGAGATTATATTTTTAAATCAGCGTTTAAAAATTCGAGGTGTTACACATTCATTCTCAATCATTTGTAAGGATGCAATTATATGTGTATCATAGCACCGTCTTCGTACTCCGCCCGTGCAATACGGGTCCCTTCCTCCCAATATGATATATAGCACCGTCTTCGAACTCCGCCCGTGCCATACGGGTCCCTTCCTCCAGATATATGTATATATAGCACCGTCTTCGCACTCCGCCCGTGCAATACGGGTCCCTTCCTCCGCAACACAATGTGTACATATATATAATAGCACAATATCAGCGCATCCCATTTCATAAGATTCATATATCATGCACATCATTTCTTATATAAAGCAATCATACTCTCAATTAATGTTTATCTGTTAGACTGTATTCTCATAGGAATATTCACACAAATTGCTTAATCAGAACATGCCACTCATGTATATTATGTGCATAAATCAAGTGATATATACCCATCATATACATATCAATCATA
Organism: Agave tequilana; assembly: GCA_038442645.1. NCBI lineage: Eukaryota > Viridiplantae > Streptophyta > Magnoliopsida > Asparagales > Asparagaceae > Agave > Agave tequilana. Next base: position 152,473 of record JAVJIF010003092.1, read on the forward strand.
ATAATTTCTATTCAGTAATGCACATGTCAATGCCCTTGTACACCATATCCCAAAATTCTATATTAAATGCAACACTTATTACACAAGATTGTGTTCAGTTCTAAGCCTGCCTTGCTATCCCTTTCATGGTGAACATGAATTAATTATTGATTCATTGTCTAATACTCGCAAGACTACCCACATTTAGTGCAAGTGCTAATTTACCGCAATAAACCTCTTTCGACCATAAGATGGTTAAGCTATCCCTTTTTCCTGGGAACCTTGTATATGTGTGTAGATATATAATATGGGTACTTTCTATGTGATGCTCTAAATAGATTTGAATAGAAGAACGACCATGTTCACATGGTTTTACATATACATAACGACCAGGTAGGACATATGTATATATGTCGAATACCCATATTCCCCACTTTCAAATCTTCTTTTGCGGGATTTCTAAACATCCATTATTACGCCCACTTAATTTGGTCATCATCTCAGATAATCGGTTTATCCCCTTTAACTAGAATAATTTGAAACGCCACAATTACTGTTTAACCCATGGCATATTTCAAGACATTATACTCAAAAGAAAGGGGACTTAATAAGAATTGAGAAGATATAATACATATGATTGAAAGTAATCATTTCAAGTATGCCTTAAGGTTGGTTACCTTATGGGGCATACACTATCTGTATGCAAAGGTATTACTTGTCCGAAGATCCTGGCTAGACGGATGGGTAAGTTGAGACTATTTGGAGAAGCGAAAGCCTCACACATGTTAGTTAATTGGAATACAACTTTCTTGATTTAACGTACAAGTTAATAAGGCCCAACAATCCGTTATTACTTAAATTTCTTTGACACGATGTAGATGACGTGGTCGCAATCAAGGTTATATATATCTATAACAACTATTCTCCCTTATTCATGGATTGAGTTGAGACTATTTGGATTCCCGCCAGTACTGATCTTGATACTGTCAATCCTATCACTCTGATTTTTCAATCTTTGATATTACAATAAGAAAATCTTTCCTTTCAATTAGTATTCATGTTCACTCATCTATTAGTCTACTGTCAATATAATCTAGTGCTGGCCGTTAATTTGTCCATTTATCAGCTAATTAAAATTGATCGGACTATCATCTTCACCAGTAACTTTCGGCGTTTCAGAAATTTCCACTGACTATATGCCAATAAATACTCTATTCATAGTCCAGTTTACTAGGCCACAGAAGGGATTATATGTTACGGTGAAATATGTCTTTTGGAGTCCATAACACAATAATTCCTTATTTCTAGTAAAGTTAAAGCAAATTTGAGTCTGAGGATAATTGTCCACAAACTGAGTGTACTTGCAACACCGTTTATGAGACATAATTATAAGGGGGGTCAACACTTTAATAAACGGTATGATATACCCGTGTTCATAACAGGCGCTACTGAAAGAAAAGTGTTTAGTTCTATACTCAGCACAACATGCCTACATATAAATTCAATAACTTTCACATAGATCCCACCTAAATATGTTTCATCGGATCAGACCTCCTTAACAATCGAAGATGATTTTATTGTAACTCTTATTTTTTGATATTAGAATGAGACATAGAGACTTCCATTAAAATTTAGACTTACTGATCTTTCTAACGATATATTATATGACCAGCTTAATTCGCACGAACAGTCCTAATAAACAGAAAATCTTTTAGACATCCAAAATTCTGCAACTTGGTACTTTCGACTAGTTGTCATATTTCAGTGATAATTCTCAGAACAGACCTTTGATTAGGACACCGTAAGAGCCGTTGGAAAGTAGACTCGATCTGCTTTCCAACGGTATATCACATGACCTATTTCCTTTTAAATATCCTGATAAAAGAAACTCCAAGTTTCAGGTTTCAGATCCGGACAGACTTTAACAGCTTTGTATTACTATTTCAAAAGTGCTTTGAACTAAACAAATTCTCAACTTTTCCTTTTATTTTTTCATCTAAATTAGATCATAAGTAAGTCATGAACTTAAGTATTTAGACCTTTTATCATGAGCAATTTTTATAAGAACATTCATAGTTCGATCACTACTTGATTTATCACTAACCCCTCTTTAAGTCACCTCCAACTTCATAATTTAAATCATATCATAAAAATTTTCTTTTTATCTCACTAACATCACCAAGATCAAATTTTGATTTGATTTCATAGTTATTACGTAAGAATGGCAAGAAGCCCAACCATCACAAGTGTAAGAAGCTTCAAGAATCTCAATCTACACTAATGGTTAGGAGAGATCTATAACTTGATCTCCCCCAATTGTAACGATCCCTGAATTTATGATACTAATTTCACGCTTAGGATTAATCTTGTCTTCTAATAATACATTGATCGTTACTTGGACTTTTAATATGATGTCACTCAAAATTTCAGCTTAACCTCGCCTACTTAAAGATAACCAATACCAACCTCCGATCTCACAAGATATAATCATATACATAATACAAGAGAGTATGCTTCTTGATAAAAATCAAGCCAACTCAAAACCATAACCCTTCTTTGAACACTATGCTTTCACATAGGGTTATTAGTTGTCGCCAAGAGGCTAATTTGCATATTATTACAAGAGAGTTACATAACTACAAGAAAAAGCTCTACTATAAGACAAGAATTAGCAACACCTAGCAAGTTCATCATGCATTAGCCCAATGATTCTTTTAAGACTTTGATCCAATTTAAGGAAGAACAATATTGCCCAAAAATTAGTGTCACATATTTCTCAATGAAAGCTTCATCACCATCAAGTGAAATGTGAGATTGAGATTTCAAGATTTGAGATCTAAACTAAATCTGAAAATTTATGGACTCCATCACTACATGATATACCCTATCATGCAACCTCTTTACCCCTCAATTATATGCAATTAGGTTTACTCATAAATCTCAAGATCAAAGTTTGACCATTACATACTTTGTCATAAAATTTCAAGGAATATTTGCATGAATAGCTCAAGGGAAAAATTCCACTCAAATCAAGAGATCAAGATTCAGGGATTAAAATAGATGGAATTTGGGGGATGAGAAAAAGGGGAAACCCACTCACCAACATCCGACCCGATCGGCCACCATCCGGCCGCCGCCTGGCCGGCCGCCGCCGCCCAGTCGCGGCCTGGCTGGCCGCCACCACCCAGTCGTGGCCTGGCCGGCCGCCGCTGCTGGGCCTGTGCGCGCGCGCCTGCCAGATCCAAGGGGAGAGGGGGAGAGAAAGGGAAGAGAGGAAAAGTTAGGGAGAGAGAAATAGGGAGTATGAAATAGAGATGGGGTTTCATTTGGGTTTCTAGGGTTTCTTTCTCCATGGACAAATCCTCTCTAGGATGAGGATGAAGAGATGAAAATTCTCTTGACTCTTTTAAGATCCCTATTCCACAATTTTACAAGTTTACCACCCCTTTCATCCATGTGTCCAATCCCCCAAAACAAGAAGATTTAGGCCCTTAATCTCTCCTCTCATGCATACCTACTCCCTCCACTAAAGAAAATAATATATAAAAATTGTCAAGGTTGTATTTTCTTGATAAATACATGTATTTCAAGTATAATACTAGTATATATTTACATTGAAGTACTAATTACATAATAACTATGGTGTAGGTATATTCATACATACCACTTGACATTCTCAAAATTAAATTGAAATTCATTACGCACTCAATTAACATAATAATTCGAGATTTATATTATTAAATCAGCGTTAATAATTCGGGGTGTTACAATATTAGGGAGTTAGATAAGTAAATGCAAAGTTGCAAGGCACCCACGAAGATGAAATGCCTTATTTCCATATTATAGACGTCTAAGCAAAACTTGAACTCATTCAGGCACACGTGATGTTGGGATTTGGGTCGAACAAATAGTCCCACATCGGCTAGACGTGGGGATAGTCTTCGGTATATAAGAATTTGGGCAACTCCACTTAAAAGGCTAGTCTTGTGGGATGGCGCCCCAAGTCCTTCAGTGGCATCTTCAATATTTATAGAAAATATATCACCAATATTCTTATAAGAACAAAAATATATCACCAATATTCTTATAAGAACACATGAATCTACTTTACTTTTGTAAGAGCTAGTGATGTCTTCTTTATTTTATGCATGCTCACCTCTAACTAGTTTTGACTATTCAATAGTACCTTACAACTTGTTATGAGGTATGGATGTGTATTTTGAATGTTAGAATCCATCATGAGCCATCAATGGCTCTTACAAGAGTAAGGCCTTGTAGAGGCTATTAGCCTTTATTAGATTCATGTGGATTATCAAATAAGTGGTTAGATGGTTAGAGAGAAATTGAGAGAAAGTGAGAAAGGCCCGTTCAATATTTATAGGAGAAAAAAATATGTTGTTAGTACACAAATTTATTTTTTTGTTGTTGGCAAAGAATAAGAATTAAGAGGTTATTAGATTCATGTGGATTATCAAATAAGTGGTTAGATGGTTAGAGAGAAATTGAGAGAAAGTGAGAAAGGCCCGTTCAATATTTATAGGAGAAAAAAAAAATGTTGTTAGTACACAAATTTATTTTTTTGTTGTTGGCAAAGAATAAGAATTAAGAGGCTATTAGATTCATGTGGATTATCATATAAGTGGTTAGATGGTTAGAGAGAAATTGAAAGAAAGTGAGAAAGGCCCGTTCAATATTTATAGGAGAAAAAAATATGTTGTTAGTACACAAATTTATTTTTTTTGTTGTCGGCAAAGAATAAGAATTAAAGCAATAGTGATTGGATGAGGAAAGAAGTTGATTCACAATGTGACATATCAAGGGAACGAATGGATGTCTTGTTTAGGGTTTAATATCCAATGGTCATGGGTTACTATAAAATCTAAAATGGGTGATCTTTTATTTAGAAAGAACATGTGAATGGTGTTATCTTTGATATAGAATCCCTTATAACGATGAGGTAGTAGGTAGACGAACAGGAGTCTTCTATAAAACTTCATGATTTCTCATAAGGTAGTCATAAAGGATTTTCTTGAGAAAAAGAGAGATCATGAGCTTCTTATCTAGAATAAACATAAATGAAATTTTCTAGTATTGTCATAATTATATAGCGAAATATTTCTCCTACTCTCATTATGGACGCAACTCAATTCTCTGTCCGGTGTTTCTTTTTTTCTTCTGTAGATATTTGTTGCATATACTCTTGTGTTCTCCTGCGAATTTGACTTGAGATCCGCCTGGACGACTAATTTCGTACACGTTTCCCAGATCCTAACAAAGAGGTTTCCATTAATAAAGGGGTAGGTTTTTCTTTTTTTCTTTTGGTTTTAGGATACTGATCCCTCACAAATACAAATTTTGTGTTTGAATATTAGTTCCTAATAAATTATTATTTGAATATTGGGCCCTAATAATGTGAAATAGACCCTCCAAGCATCCAACAGTTAAAAGTTCCCATCAGCAGTTTTTTCTAACCCTAGTTAATGGTTAACCCTAATTAGTAAACCACTCTTCAACCTCTCGTATCAACTACCTAGGTCATCTCTCTCTCTCTCTCTCTCTCTCTCTATATATATATCTCTCTCTCTCTCTCTGTGTGTGTGATTAGCAAAAAACATTAAAAGAAACAGAACAAAACCATAGAAAGAAATAATTATTTTTTCTCTTTTCCTTCATCTTTTCATTCATCACGAAACTCTATTGCTGATACTTGAAGGAGGCCAAAGCGGGTCGAGGTTGGTCGACGACAATTCCGATTCTAAAGAAGAGGTCTTGGATTCTAATCTTGATGTGTGAACTCGCAAGATTTTGATCAGCAATATCGATCCGCAGCCATCACTGAAAACACTACATTAGTTTTTTCTGGTTTATTTGCTGTTCTGTGGTTTCTAGATATAATCTAGATTTAATACTTGTCAATTTACATCATTTGTCATCAAAACTATAGCCCGGGTCCTGAACAGAGATTGCATTTGGCCGACTACTATTTTTTTTTTGGAGAAAAAATGGTGAACCTAAAAGGTCCCCGCGCTTCATTAATAAGAAATTAATGAAAACAACTCTCAAAACTCGTACAAAATTATAAGTTCCCTTAAAGTTTAGAAAGTATGCATGCACAAGTGCCCGGAGAGATGAAAGGTAGCAAAGTATAAAGAAAACTCTCACTCCAAGATCCTTAGCCGACGGCACTGTAGGTCAAACTGCGTAAAGCACTCCAAAATTCTCTGCTGACCCCTAGAAGTTTTTACCAACTACTATTATTTCAAGTTCTTTTGGCCTCGAAAGAAGGTACAACCTCAATTTTGCTAAAAGCAAATGTTGTGTTTTGTGTGTGTATGTGTGTGCGCGAATATAGAGATAGATAAACTTGGCTACTTTCGAAAAAATTTGTGCATGAAATTTTTTCACTCAAATTCAATAGTACGACGTTCAAACAAAAGACCCGCTCTGTTGAAGTTGATGTACATTATTTAAAGTAATTAAAAAAAATCAAGTGTTTTGAATATATTTTCTTATTCAGTGGGAACAAAATAAACGGTCGAACGTAGCATATTACTTAAATTTATGACTTCAGACATACAAATTCTCGATCCGACCATTTGATTATGATTTAAACATTTAAAAATTCTCACACACCTAGTTTTGTTAGGTTTTAAATATTCTACACCGATACACTAACAAACTCATTATTTCGACCGTTCATTTTGTGCTTACTTGATGAATAAGTAAAAGTATTAAAAATACTTGATTTTTTATTTTTAGTTACTTTAAATAATATAAAACTTATACGGAGTGGATCTTTTAATTAAATGTTGAGGCATTGAATTTGAGTAAGAATGATTCATGCTCAAATCTTTCCCAAAGTCTCTCGCTCTCTCTCGCTCTCTCTTGCTCGCCCTAATGTAGAAGCAAGGTTGGAGGGTGGGCTGCGGGTAGAGATGATGTTACAAAAATCAGTTGGGTTTTAATTGAGAAGAGGGGTTAAGCGACAGAGGAGATGAGACCATTAATAAAATGGTAATTTAGTCCATCAATTTAATGACAATTAAGTAAACAGAATATTCCAAGTATTTTGAATGACCTCTAACTAAAAGATCCTTAACAAGTGAAGCTTATATTGTTAGGGACTAATATTCATAGTATAATTTATTAGGGACTAATATTCGAATATGAAATTTGTTAGGAACTTGTTTCTTGAATTCTCTTTCTTCTTTTATATTTTGACTATGACTAGAAGGTCTAGTATGTTGCCCATCAGGGTCAGAAACATTGATTGCCCTAATGTATTCTAATGACTGTTAGGTAAATAAAAAAAAAAAGTATCAAAACGACAAGATAGCCCACAACCCAGCCAGGAACACTGAAAGTTCAAATCTTCTTCTTCTTCTTCAGTGTCTTTTAATTATTTTTTCCCCCACTCCAGTTGATATAAATTGCAACATGAAAGAACTTAATGATACAACTTCTTAATAGTGGATTCAGACACCCATACACATGCTAGCTAGACCTACATGGTGGCTTGTACTCCTTGTGCAATATCCGAACTGCAAGAATGATTTTCAACATACACAAGATTCAATATTGGTAGGTTCCAGTCTGATCAAAGATCTCCGCATCTAAATGTTACAAGCTATAAGCCACATGCAACGAGATGACTAAGTACTAAAACCTTAGGCTGGATAGCAATAAAATATGCTCATGCAATAGGAACATAGATCATGGACAATGCGGTTATAGGTTTTAGACAAGTCTTTCAACTTACTGGGATTTTTTTTTTAATTTATTGAGGGGGAAAGAAGAAGAAAGAAAGCAGGAAAATGGCACTCTTTTGTCATGAAATTAGATAAATCATCAAACTCCAAATTAGGTTTGTAATTATATATGCAATTGATCTGGGAGATTTTCACTGATATCCAAAAGTGTATGCTAAACTACAATTCAGTTAACTTAAAAATGATCAAAAGATACAATTTTGGGTGTGAAGGATGTATCAGGGAGAATACGAATAATTAGTTGTGCTGAGAAAAGGAAAGCTTTTAGAAAACGACTAATTATTGGTCCTTAATTAGTTCTAAAGTTGTTATCAGACAACTAGGGATTTCTCTCTAATAATTGATCTCACCCAAGGTTTGACCTTATGAACTCATCAAGGTAGAAGAAACCAAAAAAAAGGGAGAGTTCCCATGTCCAAGCACGAGGGGGTGAAGAAGAGAAGGAGAAAGTCTCCTTCCTAAAAAAAAGAGATTGAAATGGAATAATTCACCCTCACACACAAAAAGAATAGAAAAGGTAAAAAGTAGCATAACTAAGAGGAAGAAGAACATGATACCAAACCAATGTAACAATGATATTATTATTTCATCTACACATTTTTGTGGCATCTCAACCATATACATATACAGGGTGTAAATAGACATGATAGGCACTACTATTAATTGAGCAATATTTCTTAACAATATCTTTTAAATTTTCACCAAAACCATGAAAGCCTGCAAGATTTTGAATGGTCCCCCTGCGTACTCTCTCTCTCTCTCTCTCTCACTCATGACGATTGAATAAATGTATTCACATACATTTAAATGATTTGATAGCTCCAGCTCTTAGCAAATGCTTTTACATTTCTCTCTCTAGCATTGAATGGCACAGGCCCCATGCACGAAGCCAGAACAAGAGTCATGGGCTTAAAAGAGAGAACTGGCCGTCGTCTACCGTTCAATCTCTCATGCTCTACCACATCACAGAAGAAAATGAAACAAAGTCATAACTAACGTCTTTTGGGCACCAACCTCTTTCACATGAGATATAACAGAAAGGAGAGTGATGCAGTTAGGGGGAAAGGGTATGTATAAATGTTTTGGGTTTTGTATTAATGGGGGCTTGATTACCCGATTGGTACATGTTCCGAATTAATCATATTTTACATGGTTTACTAGAGACAATATGGACTTGATTTCTTTTCTTTTTCTTTCTTTTTCTTGGGAGATAAAGCTGTGAGGTAAGAACCCCGAGCATTTCATTAACAAGAACTTAACAAAACATTTCTAAGATAGAAGAGTACAAACTTTAATGAAACATCATACACAATTTAATCCTTCAAAAGAAAAAAAGGAAATAATGAAGTCATCAGAACGCCCTCAGCGAAGTCCTGGCTTCTCCCTTACACTGCAGTTACGACGTCTACAGCTCAGATCCATCCAATCTTTGATAGGATCTCTTGCCTGCATCGTCATGACATTTGCATCTTAGATCCGGTCAACCAGTGACCAGATCCCCCACCATCGGAGTCGTGACATGTCCCCTCCCCCGCAGTTATGGCATCTGTAGCTCAGAATCGGTTATCCCTTAGCCAACCACTGTTGATGTGGCATCCGCAAGTCTAATCCGGTCAACCCGTGACCAGAACCCCCCATCACCGTAACTGCGGCATAAAATTCGACCACCGCTGGCCGATTACCGCCATTCAAATTACTCTCGCTGGCCTTTGCCCGGATCAAGAAATCACCATCTATCGTCCTCGTTAAGATCTTGAATACGCCCTCTGCCATCGTCTTGAAGCTCCTCGCCATCAGGGAGGAGGTGTTGAATTTGGAGCTCACCAAGGTGGTGGTGACCAAGCTCTACAATCTCTCCGTGCTACAAGCGAGCAACATCATTGCCCCACTAGGGATTGACAAGGCATGTACTCCTTCGCTTTCGAGTTCGAATGAGACCAGCAAGGTGCCTTCGGCCAGTCCGCCTCCGGTCGATGGCCTATCCACCCACGACAGCTGTGTAGGGAGAGAGGAGATAGAGGAGTAGAGGAAGTTAGCACAGAAATCGAAAATGAAAGGAGCGAGAAACGGAGCATTGAGCAGGCCAGATTGTGCTCCCGCTCGGCCGCCCAGTCGACCAGTGGAGGAGGCCGGTCGACTGTCCGGTCGACCGGCGTACACGACGTGCACAAGGTTAGCCCGGTCGACCGCCCGATCTACCGTTGCAGAGAGCGGTCGACCGGCCCAGTCGACCGACTGACAGGCCTTAGCTCTCGGTTGGGTCCGGTCGACCGGCGCGGTCGACCGTGGCATGGGTCGATCGACCGGCCGGTCGATCGACAGACGCGTTTTCTGCTACCTTTTGGGTTTCGGATTCCTTTTCTGGATGGGATCGAATTCAATCTGGGTTTCCTTAAATCCAGGGACTCTGTGGCTATGAATAAGGGACAGAGCCCTCATGTATTATATCCCTAAGAATCTTCTAAAAAACTCCCTCTATATTAATTTGTACTGATTGTTGAATCAATAAAAATCTCTCTCTACCTTGCCCCGAGGACGTAGGCACGTTGCCGAACCTCGTTAAATGCGGTGTTGAATGCTTTTCTCTATTGTTCTCTATTCTTGTCATGTTGTGTACGTCTCTGGCTGCATCAAGTCTTCGCCTGGTGGGCAGATTCCTCAGAGGGATTATTGTCCTGCGCACAACAATTGGTATCAGAGCATCCCAGGTTAGTCGTGCGATCGTGTGTTGATTCCAAGGGCATCAGTTGCTATTTGGCAGAGATCGTGTATCGATCTCGGAGCGGCGTTGGGACTGTTTGTGGGATCGTGTGTCGATCTCAAAATAGCGTGTAGATTGCTCGAGGAATCAATTCGAAGAAGTAGATAGTTTCGAAAACTCTTCGAGGGTTTCGCGTGGAGGTAAAGATCCTGTCTTTATCTAGTTTGTTTTATCTAACTCCGTTTGTTTCTGCATTACTTTAAGGAATCAGTTGATAAGATGGCTGGAGAAGGTACATCATGAATCCACATCCGCTGAGGATTGATGTGGTGAAGTTCAACAGCACGAACAACTTCGATATGTGGAGGTGTGAGGTGATGGATGCGCTGACGGCATCAAACCTCGAAGACACTCTACGGTTGGAGAAGAAGCGAACATCAACGACAGAAGAAGATTGGGACAAGATGAACTGTACGGCGTGTGGCTTGATCAGGTCTTGTCTGACACAAGATATCAAGTATCATGTGTTGCATGAGACATCTACGAGGCAGTTGTGGGAGATCCTGGAGAAGAAGTATCTGACGAAAAGTATAAAATCGCGATTTCAGTTGAAGAGTAAGCTTTATGGTTTTCAGATGCAAAGAGGATGCTCCATCAATGAACACTTGAATCGCTACACGAAGCTTCTTACAGATATAGTTAATGTGGATGTGGAGGCCAATGAAGAGGATAAGGTGGTAATACTGTTGAATTCTCTTCCTAGGGAAGAGTATGAGACCTTTACTCTTACATTGATCAATGAAAGAAAATCCCTTAACTACAGTGAGGTGTCTGCTGCTCTTGTGAGTTATGAAGTAAGGAGACATGACCGACTGTCTTCTTCGGGGAACACAATAGCAGAAGCATTGGCGGTAAGAGGCAGCAGTTCCAATAGGAAGGGAAGAGATAATCAGGGAAGGTCAAAGTCCAGATCAGGATTTAGAGATTTGAAGAGGAACCAGTGTGCCTTGTGCAAGGAATTAGGGCACTGGAAAGTTGATTGCCCGAAGGCCAAAGGTAAGAAGATGGAGTCAAACACCGAGACAAATCTCGCACAGGCGGATGGATCGGATGAAAACTCATATGTATTCTCTCTCTGTGTAACGCCCCGATCCTGCAGGTACGGGGACATTATGGCGACGTACATACGCGAGGTGAAAACACGCTCACGCGTACGTTAAGTCTCAGTACAGTACATTACCTCAATATAGACATGGGTCCCAGCATGAAATAAGTACAAGAATACCTGCAGAAAAGGGTGAGTGATCATAACAGATAGGAAAAATAGGACAAATAAGAGAACAATAATAAATCATAAAGATACCTATGAAGTGTCTCGATGAGGAATCTCCTATGTGACTCCAAGGCACTCTCGGATACTACGGTACGCGGATCTCCAATCTGGGCACGCAAACCCAGGGTCGTCAGAAAGCGACCTAGTGAGTGGTAAAATGAAGGAGGCAGTAATATATACTATAGATACAAGCACGATAATAATATATAATATATGATGGTGAAATAGCGATACCATATAATACTCATATAAGAAGCAGTAAAAATATATACACATGTAAGCTGTAGAAATATATAAACATGCATTTAAACGGTTATTATCGGGTCAAGTCTATAGTCGTATCCAGTTATTATAATCTAATAAATAAGATTGTCTAGTGGTGACGTGATAGACATGAACATGTAGTGGTGACGTGATAGAGGTGAACATGCAGGTGGATATATGCAATATAAACATGCAGATGGGCATATGCAATAGAAACATGCAGGTGGCCAATGTAATATAACTACAGTATGGTGTGGTGCATAACAGTGAGATACAGAAAGTAGAATATATGTACAGATACATGAATAGTATGCCATCACAGAAAGTGTAACATGTACCAAGTAAAGGAACAAGTATCCGTGTAACATGACAATAAATAAATGATCAGGAACAGTAACAAGTACAACTAAACATATCTAAGGCAAGTCATGTCAAAGTCATGTCATTTGTACAATAGTAGCAATCAGTACCGCCTGCTATTTTAATTACTCTCTTCCAGTGTCCCATACCACTGGCAGTTCATACTAGAGCCCGCACTCCAGTCAAACTCATCCGGACATGGCCTACGGGTACCATTATTCGAACGAGAAAGTAACCAAATAACAAGTGTTCCCGACGTCACTATTGTGTATACTGTTTTATTATGTTAATTGGAAACCTATGGTCGAGGAGTTCTTATCGGGTAGGTGTATCCCGTGCATACCCGGGATCACGGCCTTTATCAAACCCCTGGCTGCTGAGACCAGAGCCCTCCGCTAAGAGGGGAACAATAATCAAGTAACAAGAGCTCATGGAGCAATACAATCAGTAGGTAGCACTACCATCCCCTGCAGTGGGAGAACAATATGGATCCAGTACATCACCCGATAAGATCTAATCAACCGTCAAGTCTCCCCCATACCCCAGTTATCATTATGATCTGATATGTCAAGTATCCAATGTAACAAGAACAAATAACAGTACATGATACGGGTAACATGATAACTGGACCAGAGCTCTGTTGATAGCATAGAACAATATAACGGAATCGGGAACAATATATCAGGAACAATATAACGGGAACAATATAACGGGATCAATAGATATGGAAGTCCACATATCGCATATCAACAGTTCTCATGTCCAGTAACAGGAATATCCATATCAATAACAGGAAACAATCATATAACATGATACGGTAACATGGCATAATAATACATGTAAGATGCACTGTGACCCATATGACAAGAAGATAGAAACAACATATGCATGTGCACTTGTGCGGTGAGCCTATGTAGCAGTGTTGTCGGTGCAACAAGTATCCGTGAGTGGTACATGTATATATCGGTGAGACATGAATACGAAATAAGAGTGTGACGTAGTATCGGTCCAATTATATATATAATATCAATGATCAGTGGCTCATATCATGTACAGTGATCTATGGTATTGATCTCATGCCTGATAGCTGAAAAGACACCTAGAGGGGGGGGGTGAATAGGTGTTAGTGCTAATCTAAAACTAATTGCAAAACTAAGTGCGCTAATAACGGAAGCTAATGCAAATTATGCACAAACTAATACCATACAACAAGTGTAGCCGAATTCCCCTTGCGAGGCTCTGGATTAACTCCCCTTGATTCCCCTTTAAATGGGTTGAGGTGCTATGTGAAGCTCTTGTTGGATGAGTATAAGTTAGGCACACACACACAAGCAATCCAAGCAATATGAAATACACACAATCAAGCCAAGCATATAAGAATGAATTGCAATATAAAAGATGCAAGGCAACACAAGTAATGTATAAGATATGTATGCAATGAAAGAATGATGCTTGAATGAAATGATGCTTGCACAAAGTAAAGAGAGTAGAGTTGAGAGAAATTGGATCAAACGCTAATACAAAGATTTGTTTCGAGGTTCGAGTACCCAACTCTACATCCCCGCCTACACCACCGTGTAGGATTTCCAATCCACTATAGGAGTACCGAACTCCTCTCTCAACCTTACAAAGCCACCGAGGCTATACAACCACAATCCACCTCTACCGAAGAGGGATACGGCCCGTAGCTAACAACAAACAATAACAACAACAACCTCTACCGAAGAGGCTCACAACAAACACAATCACCTCTACCAAAGAGGGATCCTAAACCAATACCACTCCGATCACCTCTACCGAAGAGGGATTCACAAAAGCAAGGAGGGTTTACAATAAGTGGTTACAAAGACCACAAACACAATCTTTATTTCTTTTCTCTTTTCTTTTTCCACAAAAACAAGATCCTAATAGATTAGGATAGGTGATAGCTCAAGTGTGGAAACAAGGTGTTTTTGGAAACCAGCAACAAAGAAAAACTACTTGGAAAATCACTTGTAAAAGATAGAAAATGAAAAACAAAACAATCTCCCAAAACCCTAGCTTTCTTTGATTTTCCAAAAACCCAAAACAAATAAGATGAAATCCTTTTGGCTTAAAAACTCTTTTAAAAACTCTTTTAAACACTAGAGAAAGTCTGAAATTTTTAGCTCTAAAAATCTTTTCCAAAACAATGGAGAAATGGGGTATATATAGCCCCTAGGAAAAACTAGCCGTTAGGCTGACGTGTCAGCCTGACTGGCCTAACGGTCGACCGGCCGGTCGACCGTCCAACGGTCATATTATGACCCGTTGGAGCCTCCGGTCGACCGCCCGGTCGACCGAAACAAACAGATAGCAGAGCTCTCTGCAGCGGTCGACCGTCCGGTCGACGGACCACTGTGCTGCAGACGTTCACAAGTCTGTGCACGTCGGTCGACTGCACGGTCGACCGGACCTAGATTCGGTCAACCGCCCAGTCGACCGAACTGGCCTAACAGACAGCACCAGGTCTGAAAAAAAACAGGGAAAAATATTTTGTTAAAAAATCTTTTAACACTTGTAAAAGTTCCCAAAAATATTTTACCATATTGCATTGATATATAAATATGTGATAATCATTTCTACTCAAATATCAAGCATATGAAATCATTTTTGTTTCTTCTCATTTTTATCAAAACAAACTCTTGTATTTTTATCAAACTTGGTTTTTCAATAGGAAATCTGATTTTCCTAAAACTTTATAGAAATACAAAAACATGATATTTGAACATTATTAAGTATGATGCATATGGACATAGGTCCAATATACATTCACAAAATATATCACAGTTTTTGTTCTTTAATTTCAAAAATATGTTTTATACCAAAACATAAAACTACATGAATAGGTACGTCAAACTAAGTTTGTATAAGTCATATAAGCATGTATGTATATAGAGCACATCTAATATACATATAAAATATGTAAACTTGGTTTTGATCAAACTATTCATGAAAACCAAATCCAAAACATAAAAACGTGTGTGTTTGTGCACTTGAGCATATCAACTATACTAAGCTTTACAAATGGATCTAAAACACACTATCTAAACTAGGATACCTAAGTCTCTTGACGATCTTCCATCTTCAAGTAGACTTGCTCCTAAACGCGATCCACCGAGTGCAAAGGTATGATCTTTAAGCTTTGGCACCGGAATCACCATGATAAGCTTCCAAACACCTTGTTGAAGCTAATCACCAACTAATATCTTGATTAATGATCTGAAACTTAAACAATACAAGATTATTAGTAAACATAACTACATGAGTTAATCATCATCAAAACTAGGGTGGAAGGCCTTTGGGCCAACAATCTCCCCTTTTTGATGATGACAAAACTCATGGAGTTATATATGCATGGATTAAAGTAAAGCTTCAAGGAAGCTCCCCCTTAACTCATGCATAGCCAAATAAACATAATAATATGCAATGAAGGCTCTTAAAAAATGAATGCACAAATATGCATAAACAATAAAGGTTCTAGATACTAATGCAATATTTAAAGCAAAGCATGCTCTAGATACCAATTAACACATAAACATTTTCTAGATGCTCTAGATACCAATAAACATACATTAAACTATATTAAACTTAATATATGCAAGAACATAACTATGCATATATATAAAATAAGTACCAATCATGCATTTTGATTTGTGAATTTTATATATGCATGTTAAACTCTCAAATAATTCTCCCCCTTTTGTCAATCATCAACAAAGGGGCAAACAATCAAAACAATACAAACAATGGTCTCCCCCTTTTGTCTAAAATAAAAACAAAGTCAATAAGGAGTAACTACAAACATGATATCAATTAAAAATATGTCAATGAAGCATCTTGATACCAAAGAAGATAAACAAAGATTAATAAATGTTATATGCTATATACATTCATGAAGAGGAAGACGCTAAGTTAGCTTCCCTACACATATGAGTTACATGAAGAAAGGAAGACACGCCCTAATTCACATAACACAAAATATGTAATGCATAAAAGGAGATGTGAAGCTCCCCCTACACACGTGTACCACATACGGAAGAGTTGTCAAGCTCTTCAATACAAGATACACTCAACATGAATTTATACACATATAGGCAATGTAAAATAAATATGTTTTTCTTAAACAAAATTTTGATATACCAATTTAAAACATTTAACATAAACATCTTGATATCATTAAGAGAAATGTGTTCTTTTAAACATATGATACCAATTTGAAACTATATTTTAACATAAAGTAAGGGAGTGGAAATCAAATACCAATTGAAAGACAACATCAAATTTTCTCCCTCTTTATGAAATACCAACTAAATATATGCATAAGCTTGTTAAGATACCAATTGAAAACAAATCAAACAATAGAAATTTTTCAAGCTTAGCATAAACAAGTATATATATGTATGAAAATTAGATACCAATTGACATTGATATTCTTGAAAGAGTAAGCGTACATATACAAAACATATATGAGTATACAAAAAGATCAAAAATTGATGCCAATTGAAAGTGTTCAATGATACCAATTGAAAGAATAGGGTCAAGTGTATATCTCATATTATAACGAAGAATATGAACTAGTTAAAATGAAAAGTTTTGTTAACTAGTACGAAATCCTTCAAGCAAGGAATAAATACAAATCATTTTTCATAAAAATGAAATCCACATGATAATCAACACTCCAATCCAATTAAGTATAAAAATGTCTCATGAAAACAAAACATGAGCAAATAATAAATGTGAGTGTACAAGTCAAGTATGGAGATCACAATCATGAAAATTTGTTCAATTAAGTTCAATTATTCCTTTAAACAAGAAAAAAAAAAATATTATTTAATCTTCAAGGCATATGTATGTCTAATACAAACCAAAGTATACATACATATCCAAGATACAAACGAGTCCACAAGGATATATGCATGAAGGCACGTGGCTCAAAAAGGATATTCATGTATATCTAATAGTTTGGATAAGGTAAACATATACATGAAGTTTAAATACCAATTCAAAGAAAACATGAAAAGCATGAAAAGTATGAAAATTTAGCTTTTCATTAAAACAATTTGATACCAATTCTTTTCAAGGTATATGTATGATTTGTCAACACAAGAAGTATACATACATATCCCTTAAACACACTTTGAGTTCATAATAGATATTTGCATGAAAGGCAAATGACTCAAGGGGTATACATGTATATCTTCAAGTTTGGCAAAATATACATATACATGAAATGAAAACTCATAATCATAAAAACAAATACCAAAAATGGAATACAAGTTAAAATGTATGAATCATCAAAACTAGACTATACTAGCACATCTAATGGGAACAAACAAGCATTCAATTCCAAACATATATAGATTTGTTTGTAGCCCATCATATGTACAAATATAAATCTTCTAGTTTTAATGAAAACTAACATCTAAACATGTAATCAAGACATAAAGCATAAAAACAAAACATAAATCATTTAGCCTAGGATTTATATTAGTGCCGAAAAACATGATTATCATGCCAATACATATGTTATTAAACCTATGATAAACATGATAGCTAAACAAACGGTGAGAACACAAAAATAATGGGTTCATATAAGCAAGTGTGTCTCAAATACTATACATGTATGTCAAGGATCTAATAAACATGGCATGTACATACTAACCCATAGACAATGAAAACATGCTATAAAACATCAATATGAAATACAAATCATAAATGATCAATATGTACATGCATGTGCATTAGATCTAGGTCATACAAATAAGTCCATATAAAACATGGATGTTTCAACCAACTAATAAGTATAACACTAATCTAATTAACATGGCATATTCATGATGATCACTAAACATCAAATCATGCTATGAGAAATAAACATGGAAAGCATGTAAACATAAGGAGTTAGAGATTCGATACCAAAGCCAATGAGGGCACTGCTCTATTTCTCCAAAACAAAAGTGGTCCCCTCCACCAAACTTTCCTTGAAAGTGATGCATCCAATTGATTTCCTTTAAGTCCGGAACGCATCCACTCCAAGGTGCTATCACTCTCACGTCATGTGAGAGCCAACACCTACATCAAAAATAATAGGAGGGGTGGACTTTGGTACCCATATCTTCTTGGGTCCATGGGGGTTAGTCTCTTCTCTAACCCAAACAAACTTCTTTGCTAAATTCTCAACATGTAAACGATCATAGCAAAATTTAGCAAGATGGCCTTTTCGGCCACAATGTGTACATGTGTACACATGAGCATACATATGGTGATGGGTGTGTCCGTGAGAAGCATGTGTATGCCGTGGGGGGTGTGCATGCATATAAGTTGGAACTTGTTTCTTTCGAACCAAGGTTTCCAAGCGAGTGTGGTTCATGGCACATTGGCTCATAGTGGAGCCCAAACAATTTACTCTCTTCTTTAACACACAAATATCATCATTAATTCTAGAAGAAGAGGTATGGCATGCAATAGGTGAAGTGTGTGACACTACCCTAGCATGGCAAACATGTGTATCCATATTATTTTTTAAAGATTTATTTTTATTTAAACAAATTTCTAATTCTTTTGAAATAAAATCTATTCATTTTTCAAAACATCATTTTCTTTTAAAACAAAATCAACTTTTGAAGACAAACTTTCATTCTTCTTCAAAAGAGTTTCACAATCATTTTTAGATTTTAAAAAGTTATTTTCTTTAAGTGCAAGATCAAGTTGAGATTTTAATGAATCCCTCTCATTAGCAATCTCCTCTTTCTCTTGCAAAACAACATCAAGTCTAGAATGTAAACTCTTATTTTCTTTTTCAATTTCTAGACTTTCTTTTTCAAAATCTTATAATTTTCAATTAATTTTTCACAAACTATAGATAGTTCTTCATTTAAAGCATAGGGATCAACAAAATCATTTGAAGAACTAGCACTATCATCATAATCTAAGTGGGGTTCCGAATGTACCTCAAGGGAGTCATTCCCTTGGACCATGTAGCATTGTTGTGGTTCGGATTCTCCACTAGATTCCTCTTCTTGGATTTGTACTTGAAGCTCGGAGGTGGTGGTTGTTGTCAACTTGTTCCACACTACAAAAGCGGAATCAAAGTTAGAAACATGCATAAGATATTCTTTAGATAATGTGCTTCTAATGGCCTCAAGGGCTTGTGCATTGGCCCCTATATGATTGCGATCACTAAGGAAGGATTCCTTGATAATAGCAAGATAAGCTTTATGACCTAGGGTTTGTAAATAAACGGTCATCCTAATCTTCCAAACATGAATATTGGAAGGGTCATACATGGGTGGGGTCATGAAGGCCATGGCAAACTAAATGTGTGCAAACAAGCAAATGCAAACAATAGATTAGCAAGCAAATGGATCTCACTCCTAGGATGTTAAGCCTAAGTATCAGGAGCACTAGCTCTGATACCAATTGAAAAGACACCTAGAGGGGGGGGTGAATAGGTGTTAGTGCTAATCTAAAACTAATTGCAAAACTAAGTGCGCTAATAACGGAAGCTAATGCAAATTATGTACAAACTAATACCATACAACAAGTGTAGCCGAATTCCCTTGCGAGGCTCTGGACTAACTCCCCTTGATTCCCCTTTAAATGGGTTGAGGTGCTATGTGAAGCTCTTGTTGGATGAGTATAAGTTAGGCACACACACACAAGCAATCCAAGCAATATGAAATACACACAATCAAGCCAAGCATATAAGAATGAATTGCAATATAAAAGATGCAAGGCAACACAAGCAATGTATAAGATATGTATGCAATGAAAGAATGATGCTTGAATGAATGATGCTTGCACAAAGTAAAGAGAGTAGAGTTGAGAGAAATTGGATCAAACGCTAACACAAAGATTTGTTTCGAGGTTCGAGTACCCAACTCTACATCCCCGCCTACACCACCGTGTAGGATTTCCAATCCACTATAGGAGTACCGAACTCCTCTCTCAACCTTACAAAGCCACCGAGGCTATACAACCACAATCCACCTCTACCGAAGAGGGATACGGCCAGTAGCCAACAACAAACAATAACAACAACAACCTCTACCGAAGAGGCTCACAACAAACACAATCACCTCTACCAAAGAGGGATCCTAAACCAATACCACTCCGATCACCTCTACCGAAGAGGGATTCACAAAAGTAAGGAGGGTTTACAATAAGTGGTTACAAAGACCACAAACACAATCTTTCTTTCTTTTCTCTTTTCTTTTTCCACAAAAACAAGATCCTAATAGATTAGGATAGGTGATAGCTCAAGTGTGGAAACAAGGTGTTTTTGGAAACCAGCAACAAAGAAAAACTACTTGGGAAATCACTTGTAAAAGATAGAAAATGAAAAACAAAACAATCTCCCAAAACCCTAGCTTTCTTTGATTTTCCAAAAACCCAAAAACAAATAAGATGAAATCCTTTTGGCTTAAAAACTCTTTTAAAAACTCTTTTAAACACTAGAGAAAGTCTGAAATTTTTAGCTCTAAAAATCTTTTCCAAAACAATGGAGAAATGGGGTATATATAGCCCCTAGGAAAAACTAGCCGTTAGGCTGACGTGTCAGCCTGACTGGCCTAACGGTCGACCGGCCGGTCGACCGTCCAACGGTCATATTATGACCCGTTGGAGCCTCCGGTCGACCGCCCGGTCGACCGAAACAAACAGATAGCAGAGCTCTCTGCAGCGGTCGACCGTCCGGTCGACCGGACCACTGTGCTGCAGACGTGCACAAGTCTGTACACGTCGGTCGACTGCACGGTCGACCGGACCTAGATTCGGTCGACCGCCCAGTCGACCGAACTGGCCTGACAGACAGCACCAGGTCTGAAAAAAACAGGGAAAAATATTTTGTTAAAAAATCTTTTAACACTTGTAAAAGTTCCCAAAAATATTTTTACCATATTGCATTGATATATAAATATGTGATAATCATTTCTACTCAAATATCAAGCATATGAAATCATTTTTGTTTCTTCTCATTTTTATCAAAACAAACTCTTGTATTTTTATCAAACTTGATTTTCAATAGGAAATCTGATTTTCCTAAAACTTTATAGAAATACAAAAACATGATATTTGAACATTATTAAGCATGATGCATATGGACATAGGTCCAATATACATTCACAAAATATATCACAGTTTTTGTTCTTTAATTTCAAAAATATGTTTTATACCAAAACATAAAACTACATGAATAGGTACGTCAAACTAAGTTTGTATAAGTCATATAAGCATGTATGTATATAGAGCACATCTAATATACATATAAAACATGTAAACTTGATTTTGATCAAACTATTCATGAAAACCAAATCCAAAACATAAAAACGTGTGTGTTTGTGCACTTGAGCATATCAACTATACTAAACTTTACAAATGGATCTAAAACACACTATCTAAATTAGGATACCTAAGTCTCTTGACGATCTTCCATCTTCAAGTAGACTTGCTCCCAAACGCGATCCACCGAGTGCAAAGGTATGATCTTTAAGCTTTGGCACCGGAATCACCATGATAAGCTTCCAAACACCTTGTTGAAGCTAATCACCAACTAATATCTTGGTTAATGATCTGAAACTTAAACAATACAAGATTATTAGTAAACATAACTACATGAGTTAATCATCATCAAAACTAGGGTGGAAGGCCTTTGGGCCAACAATAGCAATAAGATGACATGCGGTACTTATCTGTATACTGGTGGAACATAGTTGTGTAGCATAAACGGTGTCTAGCATGTATGTCTAGTGACCGTGTAGTGTCATAGAATATTGTAGATCAATATACATGTGACGCTAGTTATCTATCGGTGAGAAAATACATGAAATAAGAGTGTCCAAGTCTATGGTGAAATAATGGACCGAGTATCAGTGGCCGTGCCGATATGATGACTGTGTCCGAGTTGTCTATATCAGAATTTCTTGTTACTATAATTGTTTCGCTATATTATATTACCTAATAATCTTACAGGAATCACCTACTACAATGAGTGTCCAAAAAGTACCAGTTAATAATTAATTATTACAGTCTTTTATCCAGGATTCAGATATATCAATCAATATCACTAAACATGATAAATTATAATTTATAAAATAAAAACACTTACAAACTGGCTACAGGACTGTAGCTCTCGTTCCCACGATCACAACGGATCCAGAATCGTCCAAATCGGAGTCTGGATGCTCGCGATATCGCCCGAATACTAAATCATAACAAAAAGGGTTAATTATGTAAATAAAATAGTAAATGCAAATACTGAATTCTACAGGGGGTTTTCTGTAAATATACCTTTATTGGGTTTTGGATGCGGGTTGGCTCATAACGGGTCGGGTCCAGATCCACAACCCAAACCCGTTTACTTAAGTTAAATGGGTAGTGGGTTTATGGGTTATCGGGTCGGGTTATTGGGTATTGGGTTTTCTAGTGAACCCAATTTGGCTTATTGGGTTTGGGTAACCCAAACCCAATAAGAAGTAAGACAGCAGCAGCAACAGAGTTGCTGCTGCTGGCCGCGGCTGCGGTTGCGCCATGGCCGGCCAGCCCTGCTGGCCGGCGGCGCCGGCCGGCCTACCGGCGGCGATCCCGGCCGCCGGCGACGGTCAGCCCACGAGAGAGAGGGAGAGGAAGAGGAAGAGGAAGGGACAGTGAGTGAAAAGGAAAAAGGAAAAAGAAGAAAAGAAAAACAGAGAAGAAGAAGAAGAGGAAGAAGGAGAAGAGGGTGCGGCCGCCGGCGGCGGCGGTGGTCGGGCGGCGGCCGCGGCCTGGCCTGGTCGCGGGAAAGATTTCAGCCCCTCCTTTTAGGGGTTGTACAGAGAGAGAGAGGGAGGAAGTGTGTGGGTGATAGAGAGAGAGAGAGAGAGAGTGTGTGTGTTTCTTAGAGAGAGAGGGACAGTTTCTTAGAGAGAGAGAATAGGATTTAATGGGGTTATGGCGGTGGGTTATGTCGGTGGTGGAATTGTCCAGAGAAAGGGAGAAGAGAAGGGAAAAGAAAAGAAAAAGAAAAAGATTTAAAAATAATATTTTTCATATTATAATATTGGCCTAATATTTGACCAGCTCCGAATGGTGCCCAAAAATTATAAAAAATAGAGAATATTATCCTGAGACGGAATA
The DNA here is from genome assembly GCA_038442645.1 of Agave tequilana. NCBI lineage: Eukaryota > Viridiplantae > Streptophyta > Magnoliopsida > Asparagales > Asparagaceae > Agave > Agave tequilana. The sequence goes on from JAVJIF010003092.1 coordinate 176,012, forward strand.
TGAAGACGGTTTATAGAAATTCTACCCAGTTTGCAAATTAAAAATCTCGGAGTGTCTCGCCAATACGGGCGACACCGGTTTTGCTGGGTTTTCAATAAATTCAGAAAAATTCTCAAAAATATCCAAATATAGCTTATGTGATTCTAAGACACATGGTGAAAGCAGATTTTCAAAATACAACCCTATTTGTGAAATAAAAATCGTAAAGCTGGTTATCGGTATCGGTCGACACCGACTACGGAGATTTTCCAAAATAATCCAGAAAAATTTCTAGAAAATCCTGAAAAAACTAAAATATTAGAAAATAATTTTAAAACTGAAATCGGCTCAATCGGACTACCAAGGAGGTCAAATCAATTTTGTACGTCGTATCGCGTACCGATACTGTTATACGTACACCGGGGAGCAGGGGGTTACATTTCTCCCCACCTTACAAAAATTGCGTCCTCGCAATTTCCATTCAGGTGTTAGAATAATATTTCCAACCCCAAAGCCGAAATGTGTCGGGTCCACGACATTTCCGCTGCGCACTCTGCTATCTATAAGGAACTCGGGATGGAGAAGTATGGTAGTGAACGAATCCTAACAGACGGGAAGCAAGATGATGCAATGAAAATGAGAAGGAAATCGGATGTTTTGGTTGACAACTGGAAGGAAGGAAGGAAGACAAACAAGTTAAGAAATGAATTGTCAAGGTCATGGTATTCTTGTACTCGTTGCTGGAATCCCCAAATTCAGATACAGATCAGTTAATCTGAACCTGACTGTACTGTTGGTACGAGCCCGAGTATTAACCCAGGTGGTCACCCACACCAAGTGTGAACCTAAGCTCTGATACCACTATGTAACGCCCCGATCCTGCAGGTACCGGGACGTTATGGCGACGTACATACGCGAGGTGAAAACACGCTCACGCGTACGTTAAGCCTCAGTACAGTACATTACCTCAATATAGACATGGATCCCAGCATGAAATAAGTAAAAGAATACCTGCAGAAAAGGGTGAGTGATCATAACAGATAGGAAAAATAGGGACAAATAAGAGAACAACAATAAATCATAAAGATACCTATGAAGTGTCTCGATGAGGAATCTCCTATGTGACTCCAAGGCACTCTCGGATACTACGGTACGCGGATCTCCAATCTGGGCACGCAAACCCAGGGTCGTCAGAAAGCGACCTAGTGAGTGGTAAAATGAAGGAGGCAGTAATATATACTATAGATACAAGTACGATAATAATATATAATATAAGATGGTGAAATAGCGATACCATATAATACTCATATAAGAAGCAGTAAAAATATATACACATGTAAGCTGTAGAAATATATAAACATGCCATTTAAACCGGTTATTATCGGGTCAAGTCTATAGTCGTATCCAGTTATTATAATCTAATAAATAAGATTGTCTAGTGGTGACGTGATAGACATGAACATGTAGTGGTGACGTGATAGAGGTGAACATGCAGGTGGATATATGCAATATAAACATGCAGATGGGCATATGCAATAGAAACATGCAGGTGGCCAATGTAATATAACTACAGTACGGTGTGGTGCATAACAGTGAGATACAGAAAGTAGAATATATGTACAGATACATGAATAGTATGCCATCACAGAAAGTGTAACATGTACCAAGTAAAGGAACAAGTATCCGTGTAACATGACAATAAATAAATGATCAGGAACAGTAACAAGTACAACTAAACATATCTAAGGCAAGTCATGTCAAAGTCATGTCATTTGTACAATAGTAGCAATCAGTACCGCCTGCTATTTTAATTACTCTCTTCCAGTGTCCCATACCACTGGCAGTTCATACTAGAGCCCGCACTCCAGTCGAACCCATCCGAACATGGCCTACGGGTACCATTATTCGAACGAGAGAGTAACCAAATAACAAGTGTTCCCGACGTCACTATTGTGTATACTGTTTTATTATGTTAATTGGAAACCTATGGTCGAGGAGTTCTTATCGGGTAGGTGTATCCCGTGCATACCCGGGATCACGGCCTTTATCAAACCCCCGGCTGCTGAGACCAGAGCCCTCCGCTAAGAGGGGAACAATAATCAAGTAACAAGAGCTCATGGAGCAATACAATCAGTAGGTAGCACTACCATCCCCTGCAGTGGGAGAACAATATGGATCCAGTACATCACCCGATAAGATCTAATCAACCGTCAAGTCTCCCCCATACCCCAGTTATCATTATGATCTGATATGTCAAGTATCCAATGTAACAAGAACAAATAACAGTACATGATACGGGTAACATGATAACTGGACCAGAGCTCTGTTGATAGCATAGAACAATATAACGGGAATCGGAAACAATATAACGGGAACAATATAACGGGATCAATAGATGTGGAAGTCCACATATCGCATATCAACAGTTCTCATGTCCAGTAACAGGAATATCCATATCAATAACAGGAAACAATCATATAACATGATACGGTAACATGGCACAATAATACATGTAAGATGCACTGTGACCCATATGACAAGAAGATAGAAACAACATATGCATGTGCACTTGTGCGGTGAGCCTATGTAGCAGTGTTGTCGGTGCAACAAGTATCCGTGAGTGGTACATGTATATATCGGTGATACATGAATACGAAATAAGAGTGTGACGTAGTATCGGTCCAATTATATATATAATATCAATGGTCAGTGGCTCATATCATGTACAGTGATCTATGGTATTGGTCTCATGCCTGATAGCAATAAGATGACATGCGGTACTTATCTGTATACTGGTGGAACATAGTTGTGTAGCATAAACGGTGTCTAGCATGTATGTCTAGTGACCGTGTAGTGTCATAGAATATTGTAGATCAATATACATGTGACGCTAGTTATCTATCGGTGAGAAAATACATGAAATAAGAGTGTCTAAGTCTATGGTGAAATAATGGACCGAGTATCAGTGGCCGTGCCGATATGATGACTGTGTCCGAGTTGTCTATATCAGAATTTCTTGTTACTATAATTGTTTCGCTATATTATATTACCTAATAATCTTACAGGAATCACCTACTACAATGGGTGTCCAAAAAGTATCAGTTAATAATTAATTATTACAGTCTTTTATCCAGGATTCAGATATATCAATCAATATCACTAAACATGATAAATTATAATTTATAAAATAAAAACACTCACAAACTGGCTACAGGACTGTAGCTCTCGTTCCCACGATCGCAACGGATCCAGAATCGTCCAAATCGGAGTCCGGATGCTCCCGATATCGCCCGAATACTAAATCATAACAAAAAGGGTTAATTATGTAAATAAAATAGTAAATGCAAATACTGAATTGTACAAGGGGTTTTCTGTAAATATACCTTTATTGGGTTTCGGATGCGGGTTTGGCTCATAACGGGTCGGGTCCAGATCCACAACCCAAACCCGTTTACTTAAGTTAAATGGGTAGTGGGTTTATGGGTTATCGGGTCGGGTTATTGGGTATTGGGTTTTCTAGTGAACCCAATTTGGCTTATTGGGTTTGGGTAACCCAAACCCAATAAGAACTAAGACAACAGCAGCAGCAGCAACAGAGTTGCTGCTGCTGGCCGCGGCTGCGGTTGCACCATGGCCGGCCAGCCCTGCTGGCCGGCGGCGCCGGCCGGCCTACCGGCGGCGATCCCGGCCGCCGGCGGCGGTCAGCCCACGAGAGAGAGGGAGAGGAAGAGGAAGGGACAGTGAGTGAAAAGGAAAAAGGAAAAAGAAGAAAAGAAAAACAGAGGAAGAAGAAGAAGAGGAAGAAGGAGAAGAGGGTGCGGCCGCCGGCGGCGGCGGTGGTCGGGCGGCGGCCGCGGCCTGGCCTGGTCGCCGGGAAAGATTTCAGCCCCTCCTTTTAGGGGTTGTACAGAGAGAGAGGGAGGAAGTGTGTGGGTGAGAGAGAGAGAGTGTGTGTGTGTGTGTTTCTTAGAGAGAGGGACAGTTTCTTAGAGAGAGAATAGGATTTAATGGGGGGTTATGGCGGTGGGTTATGTCGGTGGTGGAATTGTCCAGAGAAAGGGAGAAGAGAAGGGAAAAGAAAAGAAAAAGAAAAAGATTTAAAAATAATATTTTCATATTATAATATTGGCCTAATTTTGACCAGCTCCGAATAGTGCCCAAAATTATAAAAAATAGAGAATATTATCCTGAGACGGAATATGAAGACAGTTTGCAGAAATTCTACCCGGTTTGTAAATTAAAAATCTCGGAGTGCCTCGCCGATACGGGCGACACCGGTTTTGCCGGATTTTCAATAAATTCAGAAAAATCCCCAAAAATATCCGAACATAGCTTATGTGATTCTAAGACATATGGTGAAAGCAGATTTTCAAAATACAACTCCGTTTGTGAAATAAAAATCGTAAAGCTGGTTATCGGTATCGGTCGACACCGACTACGGAGATTTTCCAAAATAATCCAGAAAAATTTCCAGAAAATCCTGAAAAATCTAAAATATTAGAAAATAATTTTTAAAACTGAAATCGGCTCAATCGGACTACCAAGGAGGTCAAATCAATTTTGTACGTCGTATCGCGTACCGATACTGTTATACGTACACCGGGGAGCAGGGGGTTACACTCTGTTGCTACTCCTACTGTTGATTACTCAGATAATGCTGAGTGGATCTTAGATACCGGAGCCACCTATCATGTGTGCCCGAACAGGGCCTGGTTTTCTAGTTTTGAGAAGTTTGATGGATGTTACACGGTCATAGGTGATGATCATCCGTGTAATATAGAAGGGATGGGTACAGTTCGTATCAAGATGGAAGGTGAGATAGTATGAAAATTGAAGGAGGTGAGGTATGTACCTCAACTCAAAAGGAATCTTATCTCTGTTGGTGCTTTGGAAGCATTGGGTCTCGTGATATCTATACGAGATGGTGTTCTCAAGATGACCAAAGGCTCAATGGTGGTTATGATGGGCATCCGCCAGAAAAATCTCTACTACTTGAAGGGCAGTACGGTTACATATCAGGTGGAGACTTTTAGTTCTTCAGATGATGGTTGCACAAAAGTCTGGCAGGTGAAGGTTGGACATAGAGGTGAAAATTTTTTGCAAGCTCCTGCAAAGAAGGGATCATTAGAAGGTGCTGTTACCTGCAACTTGGAGGGTGAACACAGTGTTTTGGACAAGAAGAAGGCGAAATTCAGCACCAGTACTCACCGCTCTGAAGGTCTTCTTGATTCTATTCACGTAAGTGTTTGGGGACCTGCTAAGACTGCATCGCTTGGAGGTCACAGGTACTTTGTCTCTTTTATTGATAGTTTATCTAGATATTATTGGATATATCCCTTGAGACAAAGGTGTGAAGTTCTAGATATGTTAGTGAAGTAAAAAGGAAGAATGGAGAAGCAGACATGTAGGAAGATCAAGGAGCTACAGATTGGTAATGTTGGCAGAGATATGAACCAATTCCTACGATTTGGCCAGAACACTGGTATTGATACTCACTTCACAGAAGGTATACATGGGTTAGCTAATGATGAAAACCGTTCCTGCTGGAGAAGGTTCGGTGGTTGTTGTCTAATGCAGGATTAGACAAATCATTTTGGGCTGAGTCGATTGTGTATGCTAGCCATTTCATAAATGGATCGACTTCGATAGGAGGTAAAACTCTATTGGAAATTTGGTCTGGGAAAGCTGCTCAAGATCATGGTTTACTACGAGAATTTGAAAGTCTGACCTACATCAGTGCCAAAGATGGCAAGATGAATCCGCGAATAAAGAAGTTTGTGTTTTGGGTGTCAACAGAAATATGAAAGGCTATAGGTTATGGGACCCCGAAAACAAGAAGATCGTGTTGAGTAGGCATGTCATGTTTGATGAGACTTCAGTGTTGAAGTCTACCGTCTCTCAGCAGGTGGAGAGGACGGAGACCAAGGTGTTGGCCCTAGGTTACAATCACCCGTTTTATTGAGTTTTGATGATTACAAAACATATATAGTTATTTGTAATAATCATGTCTAGTGTTTAAGTGTGTTTCAGGGTTCTAATGATTTATGGAGTGCTCTTTCCTAAAGGAAGATCGTTTTGACTCAAGTCGGTTCATTTCGGGTTCATCATATCAAGCTATTTAAAGAATATACCAAGCTACTCAAGATCATGAAGAAGCCCACTTGAAGACTTTGTAGTCACCTAGAACCTATGTAAGACTTAGTTTGTTAAAGTATGAGGTTGTGTTAGATTGGCTCAAGAACACACACACATTTCCAAAATACGGTTTTTATTTTTGGCTTTTGTTTTAAGTTCATGCTTTGATTTCTATACATGACTCAATTTTTTATAAATTTTATATCTTGTTTATATCATGTATACCTATCTCTTCAGCATGATACTTAGCCATATTTCCCTACAAAATTTATTTGAAAATTTTCCTAAGTTCAAAAAATCCCATATCAAAAACTGTTTTAGACCTGGCGGTCGACATGGCCGGTCGACCGGATCCTTTTCAGGCTAGGCCAGTCGACCGCCCGGTCGATTGAACCTTGAGTCCAGGGCGTGCATGTTTTGTGCACGTCTGTCGGTCGACCGACCGGTCGACCGACTATAACCACTTTGCTCTCTGTTTCTTGTCGGTCGACCGATCGGTCGACCGACAGTTCAATACAAAATTTTCCCTTTGGCATCCGGTCGACCGACCGGTCGAACGAGTCCAACGGATAGTTGCCAATTGGACTACCGGTCGACCGGGCCGGTCGACCGACAGCCGTCTCCAGCCGCCAACGGCTATTTTCTGATTTTCTGATTTTTTTGGGGATTTGATTGGGATTTGAGTGTCAGTTTTTTCTAAAATTTTGAGGGCTATTCTCTGAACCTATTATCTCGTTTTAATCATGTTTAGACCTCCTCCATTCCCTATAAATAGAGGGGATTGGTCTTTTGCAATAACACAAGGTACAGACCTAGTTTTTCAAGTTTTCAAAAGAAAGAAATAGTTTCAAAAGCTATCATTTCTCTAGTGCATTCTTGACTAGTGTTTTCAGTTGTGTTTTCAAACTACTTTTATTTACAACTGAGCTTGTTTTTCTCACTACACTTCTTGAGCCAAAAACCCTCCTCACTCTATAAGGAAGTTGTAAAGAGAAGTTTGTGATCCCTTGTTTGATCACTTGGTTACTTGTTCTTCTTGCTTTGTGAGTCCTCTTGGTAGAGGATTGGATTGGTGGAGTTCGATACTCCGGTCTTCGGTAGACTTCTTGTAATTGCTGGAGTTTGGTATTCCGATCTTCGGTAGACCTTGTAATCCTCGGTGGATATAGTGAAAACCCTTCACGGCGGTGAAAGCGGGGAGTAGAGCGGTGGCTCGAACCTCGAAACAAATACTTTGTGTTTGTGATTGTTCTTCTTATTGCTTTCTACTTCTTGCTTGTGTCATTGCTTCTTATTTCTAACTTGTGATATATCTTGTGTGCACTTCTCTATTGCATCCATTCCATTATTTGCCACATTGTCGATCATTGCTCATACAACAAGATTGCAATACGCACCTCAAACTCTTATCTAGAGGAATCACGAGGAAAGAGTTCAGAACCCTTCACCGGGTATTCGGCTCTTAGTCTTGTTTTGGGCGATCGGTGCATCATTTATTCATAATTGTTTAAAAAGATCTTTAGATTAGCATTTACACCTATTCACCCCCCCTCTACGTGTTTTACAATTGGTATCAGAGCTTTGGTCTCTAGGCTCTTGGCTTAACAACCTTAGAGAGATCCTATTGCTAATCATCTCATTCATTTTTCATCCTCACTTTTAATAAAAATGGCCGAAGGTATTAAGACCCCATCTAAATTTGATGGCCTTAACTTTCCCATATGGAAAGTTAAGATGACCATATTTTTGCAATCCCTAAGAAGCCGGGTTGCAAAGGCGGTGACCAAACCATTTAGTGTACCTGTTGGCCCGGAGGCCTTCCTCTCTAGTTTTGATGATGATTAACTCATGTAGTTATATTTACTAATAATCTTGTGATTTTAGTTTCAGATCATTAATCAAGATATTAGTTGGTGATTGCTGATTGGTCACTAATGTTGCATATTTAATATCAGATTTCCATACTTATTTTAGAATAAAAGCCTGTATTGTCCTAATTAATTGCTTAATTTATTTGCAGGCCCATTCTTTAAGGAGATGAAGAGAAATGAGCCCAAAGCCCACCAAAATTCTGAATTAAATCAGAATTAATTTACACTCAGTAAATCAGGGCAAAATCAAGAAGTTGAAAACTGGTTGAGAAGAATCCTCTCAGAATCGATCGGTTGAAGCAAAGATCAAGCAAGTTTGATTCAGATTCTGACTGGATATATTTTAGTATTCGAATCATAACTTTTGCTACAGAATCTCAATTCTGATGATTCAAGATGATCCAGAAAACAGACTGACAGAGCTACAACTCTTATGTTGATCATTATTTCTAATTCTGTCAGTTGTTAAGTGATATTCAGCAATCAACACGCCAACAAACTGCAGATCAGAACTGAATATCCACCTCTACCCTCTCCATTTCTCCTATAAATACCTGCACTCAAAGGCAAAAGGGAGGACCAGGCAGATTAGGATTTTAGACTAGTTTTTCCATTTCTTAGTTTAGGTTTTTGTTTTTCTTTTTCATGTAATTGTAATTTTCATTTATGTAAATAAGAGGAGATCAGACTTTCATCGAAGAACAAGAATGAAGCTAGAGCTGGAGTGACACTGGTGTAAGGTTTTATTTCTTTTCTTCGATTGTTATGAAATCAAATCAATGCTATTTCCTTGTATGTTATTTTTAGTTCTCTTCTTCTTTTCTATTTTACCTTTCTTTTTGGTACAACTGCCTTCCAAGTGAGTCTAAAAGCATCGAAAGAGCCTTGCCTTTGCGAGTGCCACCGATAGCTCATGACGATGGAATTGTGAGTCTCTCCGTATCATTTCATGCTTGCGTATCTTGATGATGTAATGTGGAAGAGACCAACACTCGACTCTTATGGGCTATGCGCTAATTGCCTCCAATTCAAGGTAACATCGAAGCTAAGAACTCAAGGTAAGCTTTTGGTTAAAAGAAGGTAAATATTTGTTTTATTTTCTTTTTCATTTCTGTAAATTATACCAACAATACCTCTTCCAACTCCTTCTTCTCCACTCACTCCATTTGTACATAGCCATTTTTTTTATCATTTTCTGATTTTTCTCCACTTTCTATTCTACCACTTTCTTCTTAACTTTAATATAACTTTCTTTTTCACTTTCATAACTTTAAAAACAGAGAAGAACTTTCGTTTGTTGTTATAAAGATTTCAATAAAAACTGTAAAGCTTCCATCGCAAACCCTCCTTGTGGATCACGACCCGCATAGCCACTTGCTATAGCGGAAGAATTGAGCACTTGCACATCTCCTTTCTTAAATTCTATAATCTCGTATTTTTTGTACAGGTTTAGCATCAATCAATTGCTTCAAAAAGAGGAGTTTGGAAGCCTTCACATGGTGATTCCAGTGCCCGAGCATCAAGATCATACCTTTGCACTCGGTGGATCACGTTTGGGATCGAGTCAGCTTGAAGATGAAGATCATCAAGAAGACTTAGGTATCCTAGTTTTAGTTTAGTGTGTTTAGATCTATTTGTAAAGCTTAGAATAGTTGATATGCTCAAGTGCACAACACACACAAGTTTCATGTTTTGGATTTGGTTTTCATAAATAGTTTAGATCAAAATAAGTTTAAATGGTTTTTATGTATATTAGATGTGTTCGATATACATACATGCTTCATATCTTAAACAAACTTATTTTGACTTTCCTATTCATGTATTGAAAAATACAAGTTTGATAAATTCATGTTTTGATTTTTGGTAAAAATGTTAAAACACAAAATGGTTTCATATGCTTGATATTTGAGCTAAACTTTTTATCACATGTTTATGTATCAATGCAAAATAATAATACTATTTTGGGTATTTTTAGAAGAGATAAAAGAATTTTTAAAGTATTTTTTAACATGTCTTTCTGACCCAGTTTCTAACCCAGAATTGGCTGACAGGCCAGATCGGCCGACCGCACGGTCGACCGCACCAAGGGCCGGTCAACCTTGCGGTCGACCGACGTGCACAGAGCTGTGCACGTCTGGCAGCACAGTGGGCCGGCCGACCGACCGGTCGACCGGACCAGAGAGCTTTGCTCTCTGTATCTGGGCGGTCGGTCGAGCGGTCGACCGGATGCCCCAACGGTCATATTTCTGACCATTGGCGGTCGACCGGGTCGGTCGACCGCTAGCCTGTCATGTTGCCAGATCAGCCTAACGGCTAGTTTTCTGTTTGGGCTATAAATACCCCATTTCTTGGGGGTTTTGAACAAGATTTTCTAGAGCAAAAATTTCCCTATTCTCTGGTTTTAAAAACAAGTTTTCAAAAGTGTTTAAGTGCCAAAAAGATCAATCTTATTTTTTTTAAGTGTTTTGTTTATTTTCAAAGAAAATAGGTTTTTGGGAAATGGTTTATTGTTCTTCATTTCAATATCTATTTGGTATTTTCCCAAGAGTATTTCTTTGATCAAAACACTTAGTTTTTCACACTTGAGCTTATTTTCTATCCTATTCTATTAGTATCTTGTTTTTGTGAAAAAGAGAAAAAGAGAGATTGTTTGAGGTTGTGTTGAGCCTCCAAGTTTGTAAACACCCTTACTTTTGTTGTATCCCTCTTTGGTAGAGGTTGATCGGGTGATTGGTTTGCTCCCTCTTTGGTAGAGGTTGAAGCTTGTGGTTTGCTCCCTCTTGTGAGAGGTGGAGTTTGATTTGTAAACCCTTTTCGGTAGAGGTGTTGGTTGTTGTTTGGCTACGGGCCTACCCCTCGGTTGTGAGGCAGTATTTGAGAGAGGAGTTCGGTACTCCCTTGTTGTACAAATCCTTCTCGGTGAAGGTTCCCTCGGTGGGAGTCCTCGGTGGACAAGATAGTGGATTAGAAATCCTTCTCGGTGAAGGCGGGGACGTAGAGCTAGGGGCTCGAACCTCGAAACATATCTTTGTGTTTGCGTTTGATCCATTGTCTCTCTAACTCTCTCTCTTTTATATTGTGCAAAGCATCGCATCATATCATATTTGCTTGTGTTGTGCCTTGCATCTTTCATATTGTTCATCTTTATATGCTTGGCTTGTTTGTGTGTGCCTCACTTATACTTATTCACAAGAGCTTCATATCGCACCTCAACCCATATTTAGGGGAATCAAGAGGAGTTAGTCCAGAGCCCTTCACGGGGAATTCAGCTACACTTGTTGGTTGTATTAAGTGTGTTGCAAAATTTGTTTAAGCTTTCGCATTTAGCGCATTTAGTTTCTAGATTAGCATTGACACCTATTCACCCCCTCTAGGTGTTTTTCAATTGGTATCAGAGCCTACGCTCCTGATACTTTAGGTTTAACAACCTAGGAGTGAGATCTTAGTTTAGCTAATCTACCATTTGCATTTGCACATTTGTTTGTTTGCACACATATAGTTTGGACCCATGGACTTCATGACCCCACCTATGTTTGACCCTTCAACCATCATTGTTTGGAAGACTAGGATGTCCATCTATTTACAAACCCTAGGTTATAAGGTTCATCTTACCATTACCAAGGAATCCTACCTTAGTGATAGCAAGCATATAGGGGCCAATGCACAATCCCTTGAGGCTATTAGAAGCACACTCCCTAAAGATTATCTTATGCGTGTTTCTAACATTGATTCCGCCTTTGCAGCGTGGAACATTTTGACAACCACCACCTCCAAACTTCAAATGCCAATTCAACACGAGGAGGAGACTAGTGGAGAATCCGATTCACAATGCTTCATGATCCAAGGGAATGACTCCCTTGAGGTACAATTGGAAACTCAACTAGATAGTTTTGATTCTAGTTCTTCTAATGATTATGTTGATGCCCATGCTTTAAATGAAGAACTATCTAATGTGTGTGAAAAATTGATTGAAAAATATAATGTTTTGAAAAAGAAAAGTCTAGGCCTTAACAATGAAAATAGAAGTTTGCATTCTAGACTTGACAAGGTTTTGCAAGAGAAGGTTGAGGTCTATAATGAAAGGGATTCATTGAGATCTCAACTAGACCTTGCACTAAAAGAAAATAAATTTTTGAAAAATAAAAATGATTGTGAATCAATCTTAAAGAAAAATGAAAATTTGTCTTCAAAAGTTGATTTTGTTTTAAAGGAGAATGTTGCTTTGAAAAATAAAATAATTTCTATTTCAAAGGATTTAGAAGTTTGTTTAAAGAAAAATATTGTTTTGAAAAATAATATGGATGCACATGTTTGCCATGCTAGTGTAACTTCTTCATCTAGTCTACCTATTGCATGTACCTCTTCTTCTAGGATTAATGATGATTTTTGTTTGTTGAAGAAGAGAGTGGATTGTTTGGGCTCCACCTTGAGCCAATGTGCCAAGAGCCATACACGTTTGGAAACTTTATTTCGAAAGAAACTAGTTCCATCTATTATGCATGCACACCCTCCACGGCATACACATGCTCCTCACGGACACCATCACACTATGTATGCTCTTGTGTACACTTGTACACATTGTGGACGTAAGGGCCACCTTGCTAAATTTTGCTTTGATAGATTACATGATGAAAATTTAGCAAATAAATTTGTTTGGATTAGGAATGATACTAACCCCCATGGACCCAATAAGTTGTGGGTACCAAAGACCACCCCTATTGTGTTTGATGTAGGTGTGGGCTCTCACATGACGTAAAAGTAGCGGTACCTTAGAGTGGATGCGTTCCGAGCTTCATGGAAATCAATTGGATGCATCATTTTCAAGGGATGTTTGGTGGAGAGGACCACCATGTTTGGAGACAAGGAAAGTTGCCTTTTAGGTTTTGGTAACGATCCCTAACTCCCGTTTATTTGCATGCTTTTCATGTTTATTGTTTATAGCATGCTTTGTTGTTTATAGATTATTATGTTAATGCCATGTTTATTAGACTCATGACATGCATGTATACCCTTTGAGACACCCATGTTTAATATGGACCATTATTTTTGTGTTCTCACCTTTGTTTAGCTATCATGTTTATCATAGGTTTAATAACATGTGGATTTTCATAATAATCATGTTTATGTTTATCATGATTTATATCTTGTTTTTATACTTCAAGCGTTGATTACATGTTTAAATGTTAGTTTTCATTAAGACTAGGTATATATTTGTGCATATAGTGGGCCACAAATAAATCTATATATGTTTGTACTTGAATGCTTATTTGAACCCATTAGATGTGTTAGTATAGTCTAGTTTTGGTGATCCATGCATTTTAAACTTGTATTCCCATTTTGATTTTATTTTATGATCATGTGTTTTCATTTCATGTATATGTCTATTTTGCCAAACTTTAAGATATACATGTATACCCCTTGAGTCATTTGCCTTTCATGCAAATCTATACATATGGACTCAATTGTGTTTAGGAATATGTATGTATGCTTTTTGTGTTGACAAATCATACATATACCTTGAAATGAAATTGTTTTAATGGAAATTTAGTTTTTCATGTTTCCATGTGTTTATGTTTAACTTCATGTATATATCCAAATTATTGTTATACATATACATCCTTTTGAGCCACGTGCCTTCATGCATATATCTTTGTGGACTCGTTGTGTTTGGATATGTATGTATACTTTAGTTTGTATAGGACATACATATACCTTGAAGATTAAATAGTTTTGATGTTTTTCATGTTTTCATGTTTTAAGGAATATTGAGCTTAATGTCTATATTTTCATGATTATGATCTTCACCTTTTATTTATACACTCACTTTTATTGTTTACTCATGTCTTGTTTTCATGAGTCATATTTATGCTTAAATTGAATTAGATTGTTGATTATCATGTGGATTTCATGTTTCATGAAAAATAATTCTGTTTTATTCCTTACTTGAAGGATTTCGTACTAGTTTACAAATTTTTCTTATAACTAGTTGCGATATTCTTCACTTGGTAGAGTTTTTCAAACAAAGCTTATTTTCAAATCTATTTTTTTGAAACCCCTACCAACCGATGGGTGGTTGGATGGGAGATCAAGCTCATGTATGCTCTATATTGAAAATCATTTTAAACTTGAACATGGTTGGGTGGTAGTTATATGATGTATACACTTGATCATTATTGTTGTTTCAATTGGTGTCATTGAAATTCTTTCAATTGGTATCAATATTGACATTTTTGTATACTCATATATTTTTATATATGTATGCTTGCACTTCAAAGAGTATCAAATTCAATTGGTATCTATTTTTCATACATATATATGTTTGTGTTTATGCAAAGCTTGAGTTTTAATTTTGTTTCAATTGATTAGTTTTCAATTGATTTTCAATTGATATCTCATTTCAAGCCTACGCATTGTTTTAGTTGGTATCTCATAAAGGGGGAGAAAATTTATTTTTGTATTTCAATTGGTATTTGATTTCCAATCCCTTGCTTTATGAATAGAAAATATTGAATTTCCATTTTGGTATCATTTGCTCTTAATGATCAATTATTTCAATTGGTATCAAGATGTTGCTTTCATTGGTATCAAGAGGCACTTCATTGACATATTTTTAATTGGTATCATGTTTTAAGTCACCCCTTATTGACTTCGTTTTTGTTTTAGACTAAAGGGGGAGAACAATATTTTTATTGTTTTTATTTACCCCTTTTGTTGATTCATTGTTTCGAACAAAAGGGGGAGAAAAATTTATTGATTTGTTTTTACTTTTACCCCTTTATTGATGATTGTTTCTTTGTAGTAAAAAGGGGAGAAGATTTTGTTTTGTTTTGATTGTTTACCCCTTTGTTGATGATTGACAAAAAGGGGGAGAAAGATTTTGAGTTTATATATGCACATTTATATTTTGCATATATTAAGTTTAATTTAGTTTAAGTTTAATTGGTATCTAGAGCAATGTTTTGTTTTTGACAATTTCATTGGTATCTAGACCTTTTATTGTTTATGCATATCTATGTATGAATTCATGTTTAAGAGCCTTCATTGCATATTCATTATGTTTATTTGTTATGCATGAGTTAAGGGGAGCTTCTTTGAAGCTTAACTTTAATCCATGCATATATAACTCCATGAGTTTTGTCATCATCAAAAAGGTGGAGATTGTTGGCCCGGAGGCCTTCCTCTCTTGTTTTGATGATGATTAACTCATGTAGTTATGTTTACTAATAATCTTGAGATTTTAGTTTCAGATCATTAATCAAGATATTAGTTGGTGATTGCTTCAAAAAGAGGAGTTTGGAAGCCTTCACATGGTGATTCCAGTGCCCGAGCATCAAGATCATACCTTTGCACTCGGTGGATCACGTTTGGGATCGAGTCGGCTTGAAGATGAAGATCATCAAGAAGACTTAGGTATCCTAATTTTAGTTTAGTGTGTTTAGATCCATTTGTAAAGCTTAGAATAGTTGATGTGCTCAAGTGCACAACACACACAAGTTTCATGTTTTGGATTTGGTTTTCATGAATAGTTTAGATCAAAACAAGTTTAAATGGTTTTTATGTATATTAAATGTGTTCGATATACATACATGCTTCATATCTTAAACAAACTTATTTTGACTTTCCTATTCATGTATTGAAAAATACAAGTTTGATAAAATACATGTTTTAATTTTTGGTAAAAATGTTAAAACACAAAATTGGTTTCATATGCTTGATATTTGAGCTAAACTTTTATCACAAGTTTATGTATCAATGCAAAATGATAAAACTATTTTTGGGTATTTTTAGAAGAGATAAAAGAATTTTTAAAGTATTTTTTAACATGTCTTTCTGACCCAGTTTCTGACCTAGAATTGGCTGACAGGCCAGGTCGGCCGACCGCACGGTCGACCGCACCAAGGGCCGGTCGACCTTGCGGTCGACCGATGTGCACAGAGCTGTGCACGTCTGGCAGCACAGTAGGCCGGCCGACCGACCGGTCGACCGGACCAGAGAGCTTTGCTCTCTGTATCTGGGCGGTCGGCCGAGCGGTCGACCGGATGCCCCAACGGTCATATTTCTGACCGTTGGCGGTCGACCGGGCCGGTCGACCGCTAGCCTGTCAGGCTGTCAGATCAGCCTAACGGCTAGTTTTCTGTTTGGGCTATAAATACCCCATTTCTTGGGGGTTTTGAACAAGATTTTCTAGAGCAAAAATTTTCCTATTCTCTGGTTTTAAAACAAGTTTTCAAAAGTGTTTAAGTGCCAAAAGATCAATCTTATTTGTTTTAAGTGTTTTGTTTATTTTCAAAGAAAATAGGTTTTTGGGAAATGGTTTATTGCTCTTCATTTCAATATCTATTTGGTATTTTCCCAAGAGTATTTCTTTGATCAAAACACTTAGTTTTCCACACTTGAGCTTATCTTCTATCCTATTCTATTAGGATCTTGTTTTTGTGAAAAAGAGAAAAAGAGAGATTGTTTGAGGTTGTGTTGAGCCTCCAAGTTTGTAAACACCCTTGCTTTTGTTGTATCCCTCTTTGGTAGAGGTTGATCGGGTGATTGGTTTGCTCCCTCTTTGGTAGAGGTTGAGGCTTGTGGTTGCTCCCTCTTGTGAGAGGTGGAGTTTAGTTTGTAAACCCTCTTCAGGTGTTGGTTGTTGTTTGGCTACGGGCCTACCCCTCGGTTGTGAGGCGGTGTTTGAGAGAGGAGTTTGGTACTCCCTTGTTGTACAAATCCTTCTCAGTGAAAGTTCCCTCGGTGGGAGTCCTCGGTGGACAAGGTAGTGGATTAGAAATCCTTCTCGGTGAAGGCAGGGACGTAGAGCTAGGGGCTCGAACCTCGAAACATATCTTTGTGTTTGCGTTTGATCCATTGTCTCTCTAACTCTCTCTCTTTTATATTGTGCAAAGCATCATTCTTAGCATCATATCATATTTGCTTGTGTTGTGCCTTGCATCTTTCATATTGTTCATCTTTATATGCTTGGCTTGTTTGTGTGTGCCTCACTTATACTTAACCACAAGAGCTTCATATAGCACCTCAACCCATATTTAGGGGAATCAAGAGGAGTTAGTCCAGAGCCCTTCACGGGGAATTCGGCTACACTTATTGGTTGTATTAAGTGTGTTGCAAATTTGTTTAAACTTTCGCATTTAGCGCATTTAGTTTCTAGATTAGCATTAACACCTATTCACCCCCCCCCCCTCTAGGTGTTTTTCAGTACAATACAAAATTTCCCCTTTGGCGTCCGGTCGACCGACCGGTCGACCGAGTCCAACGGCTAGTTGCCAATTGGACTGCCGGTCGACCGGGCCGGTCGACCGACAGCCGTCTCCAGCCGCCAACGGCTATTTTCTGATTTTCTGATTTTTTGGGGATTTGATTGGGGATTTGAGTGTCAGTTTTTTCTGAAATTTTGAGGGCTATTCTCTGAACCTATTACCTAATTTTAATCATGTTTAGACCTCCTCCATTCCCTATAAATAGAGGGGATTGGTCTTTTGCAATAACACAAGATACAGACCTAGTTTTTCAAGTTTTCAAAGGAAAGAAATAGTTTCAAAAGCTCTCATTTCTCTAGTGCATTCTTGACTAGTATTTTCAGTTGTGTTTTCAAACTACTTTTATTTACAACTGAGCTTGTTTTTCTCACTACACTTCTTGAGCCAAAAACCCTCCTCACTCTATAAGGAAGTTGTAAAGAGAAGTTTGTGATCCCTTGTTTGATCACTTGGTTACTTGTTCTTCTTGCTTTGTGAGTCCTCTTCGGTAGAGGATTGGATTGGTGGAGTTCGGTACTCCGGTCTTCGGTAGACTTCTTGTAATTGGTGGAGTTCGGTACTCCGGTCTTTGGTAGACCTTGTAATCCTCGGTGGATATAGTGGAAACCCTTCACGGTGGTGAAGGCGGGGAGTAGAACGGTGGCTCGAACCTCGAAACAAATACTTTGTGTTTGCGATTGTTCTTCTTATTGTTTTCTACTTCTTGCTTGTGTCATTGCTTCTTATTTCTAACTTGTGATATATCTTGTGTGCATTTCTCTATTGCATCCATTCCATTATTTGCCACATTGTCGATCATTGCTCATACAACAAGATTGCAATACACACCTCAAACTCTTATTTAGAGGAATCACGAGGAAAGAGTTCAGAACCCTTCACCGGGTATTCGGCTCTTAGTCTTGTTTTGGGCGATCGTTGCATCATTTATTCATAATTGTTTAAAAAGATCTTTAGATTAGCATTTACACCTATTCACCCCCCTCTAGGTTTTTTTACACAAGGAAGTATCGCAGCGGGTGGAGGTTGATAATACTCCACCATCTCCAGTTAGTTCGGTATCAGTGAAGACTTCACCGGATGTGACATCGGGTGGAGATCATATAGCCAAGGTTGATACTGAACAGGTTGAGGACATTGATGAGAATATCGAGTTGTTTGCAGCCATTGGAACCAAGGTAAAATCACGTTCGTGGGTAAAGAAGCATGAATCTCAAGTTTGTAATTGCGACAAGCTAAAGTTAAAGGTCGTTGTTCTCCATGATGGTCGTGAGGACGTTCATAAGACTCAGCCAGATAGGTTCGCTGCTGAAGATTCAGGTACAAGTGTTTGAGCTTGATGGAGCTCATTTGAATGAACTATGGTTGGCTTGATTGTTTGGGCAAGGTACGTAGGCAACCGTAAAGGCGCAGCCATATTTGGTGATGCAACCCATATGAAGCTATTTGGTTCTCGAGGAGCTGATTGGAACTTCACGTAGAGGTGAAGAGTTGTGGCAGATTGGAACTTCACGTAGAGGTAGAGAGACTTCACATAGAGGTGACGTGTTGTGGCTAGTTGGATTTCACGTAGAGGTGAGGTATTGTGATCTCGATGAACAGTTGAGCTTGCATAGGAGGGGTGTGGACCCAGTTGTTAAAGCCAATGATGGTGTTCGGTGTGCTCTACTCAGACTTAGTTGGACCGTTAGCTGAAGACATGTAGGCTGGATAGAGCCAGTCAGTTGAGAGTCAGTGTTGACTCATGATAAGTTCTTCGTGAGGTCATAAGTTGCTAAGTGAGAGACACGTTCGGTGATCGGCATGTATGGAAGTTCTCCTAAGGTGAAGTGTAGGAAAGACATGTGTTGTGCATCCCAGTTGATAGCTGAGTTACAGATTCTAAGCCGAGATTGTGTGTCGATTTCGCCGAGATCGTGTGTCGATTTCATCTGGAGCACGCAAGCCAAGATCGTGTGTCGATTTCGTCGAGATCGTGTGTCGATTTCGTCGAGAACGTGTGTCGATTTCCCAGGTGATAGACTGGAGTTCGTTAGAGATCGGCTCAGATTTGAAAAATCTTCACCGAGGTGGAGAATTGTAGGGAGAGAGGAGATAGAGGAGTAGAGGAAGTTAGCACAGAGATCGAAAATCAAAGGAGCGAGAAACGGAGCATTGAGCAGGTCAGATTGTGCTCCGGTCGGCCGCCCGGTCGACCGGTGGAGGAGGCCGGTCGACCGGTGTGCACGACGTACACAAGGTTAGCCCGGTCCACTGCCCGGTCGACCGTGGTAGAGAGTGGTCGACCGGCCCGGTCGACCGACTGACAGGCCTTAGCTCTCGGTTGGGTCCGGTCGACCGGCGCGGTCGACTGTGGCATGGGTCGGTCTACCGGCGCGGTCGACTGTGGCATGGGTCGGTCGACCGGCCGGTCAACCGACAGACGCGTTTTCTGCTGCCTTTTGGGATTCGGATTCCTTTTCTGGATGGGATCTAATTCAATCTGGGTTTTCTTAAATTCAGGGACTTTGTGGGTATAAATAAGGGTTAGAGCCCTCATGTATTGTATCCCTAAGAATCTCCTGAAAAATTCCCTCTGTATTAGTTTGTATTGATTGTTGAATCAATAAAATCTCTCTCTCCCTTGCCCCGAGGACGTAGGCACGTTGCCGAACCTCGTTAATTACTTTGTTGATTGCTTTTCTCTATTGTTCTCTATTCTTGTCGTGTTGGGTACGTCTCTGGCTGCATCAAGTCTCCGCGTGGTGGGCGGATTTCTCAGAGGGGTTGTTGTCTTGCGCACAACACGCTGGTGCACTGAGGTCGAGTTACCCAATGCCATTGCAGCTCAAATTCCAACTCACCTTCCCCATTCAGCACTCCCGATGCCAAGCCTGACGTTTTCGAGCACCTTCTTCCCGCTAACAAGGCAATACCACAAGCAAGCATCGAGCCTACAATCGTTCTTGCCGTCAATGTATCCCTCGGAGCTGAATCGAAACTGGCCAGTGAACCTCGTGGGAACTTGGATTCGTCGAAACGGCCTCCCCTTGGCTGCTTCTGGCCTCCCCATCCGAATCTAGGGGCTTACGGATGGATCCGGCCTCCCCTTGTCCAGCCATTGCTGAGGTCATAAAAATTTGAAAGAAGAATAAGAAGAAGATAAAAAAGAAAAAAGGGAGAAGAAAGATTATCAATATTTGGATTTTGAGAAGGGGATGAGTTGGGGAGGCAGCGGCAAGGCCGGAGCTTGGGCAGCGCTGGTGGCCTCCTCCTCCCCCAACCTAAGCGCAGATGGTTGTTGGATGAGGGAGAGGGAGAGGGAGAGGGAGGGGAGAAGCTGAGAGAGTTTTTTTTTTCCTTCTCATTGTATCTACGGATTTGATAGGCACTTTTGGGTTCGTTAAGAGCTTCGCTCACCCACGAGGTTTACAGTTCGAATCTTATGCCGTGCGGATATCGTGTCGCATTCATGCGACCCCCTTCCCCCCTACTAACTAAATAATCCGATAATCCGACATAGGGTCGCCTTCATGCGACCCCCCACCCCCACCTGCCCAAACTAAATAATCCGATAATCCAACATCGGGATAATCCGATAATCCAACATCGGGTCGCCTTCATGCGACCCCCACCCGCCCAAACTAAATAATCTAATAATCCAACATCGGGTCGCTTTCATGCGACCCCCCACCCGCCCAAACTAAATAACCTAATAATCCGACATCGGGTGGCCTTCATGAGAAATAATCCTATAATATATATGTATCTGATTTAGTTCATTTATACTGTTTGACAATAGCCGAGTTAGAGTAAGTTTTTTTTTTCTTTCCTGGGAAGCTAAACAACTAGAAACCCACTTAGAGGGTACAATGGCACGCAGGCATATTATCACATGAGTTTTATCGCAAATCACCTAAATATATACAAACGAACACGTTTACGATGTGAAAACATGGAAGTAAGGCTGAATAATCTCGTTATTTTTGGTCTATTCTAAATTAAACTTGCTAATTTCAGACTCGAATCATTTACATGTGATAAATTATTGAGTTTGGATTCTGAACGCACCTAAAATTTATGACCAATCGTGAGAGGGTCCTCACCTTATATGATCCAACCCTAATCCGCCACACTTATTCATGTCCTTTCGGATCCCCAAGTTTAGGTCCTGCTTTTGGGTAACTCAAAACTGTACCAACAAGGAATACACATCTCTTTCAACCATCTCAATCCAATATGGCCAGCAAAAGAATTGGTCCAATTAGCCGGCAAATCTGCCCTTGCTGCCTTTATTTCTTTCATAGCCGCCAGGCAAATGAATCTGTCAATCTTAATGAAGTCGTTGAAGAGTGACTTGGTGTATTTCTTAGGTGTGATTTTATGTCTCTAGTGTATTAATGGAAATTGACTTTTTTGTCTTTTCTTTTTCGTTATATGACTATAATAGAAAATGGCTCGGGTGCGGTCATACCAACACTAATGCACCGAGTCTCATCAGAACTCTACAGTTAAGCATGCTTAGATGTCAGTAGCATTGAGATTTGTGACCTCCTCTGAAGTGCTTGTGATGTACCGCTCAAAAAAAAAATATTGAGCCATGTACTCATGTATCTTTTACTCATGTGTCATTTACATCAGACTGTCTAGTTATCAATATGCTGATGATATCTTGTTACGTTTTCGGCCATGCATGATCAATGAGACAAAATGATTTAGTATATGGATAGTTTCATTGTAATTTAAGAAATTAACATTTGAGGTGATAGTTTTCGTGATTTTTCTACTAGACTTGATTGCATGCATATTTGGCCATGTTTAATTAGTTAGATCGTCTACTTCAGCTGTACAGCATCAAAATTTATGGGTACGGGCAAATCAATCACCACTCGTCAGTCTCTAGCTGCTAAATTTTCAAGGGAGATTAATGCAAACAATGAAGCTTCATGAATGATCAAAGGAAAGTGTACATCAAAGAAACAAGAAAATCAACACCGTCAATGTTTTCATTAAAAGAAAAATTGACCAAAATCAATTTCCCCCGTCTCACCGTCACTTTGGTATCTTCTACAAGTGGCATAAAACATATATTTTTCATTTTTCCTCGGAATTAATAGTTTATGGTTAAATAGACCATATAATCCTTCCAGATCGTGCGCCCAGAAATAACTGGTGTGCTTAGGAGTCAATTAATGTGTCAATTTGAGCTTTTGGGGCAGAATTCGTCTCAGTCCATATAAAATCTCAGTCCATATAAAATCTTCACGGACTTGCCTCTTAAAAAAAAAAAAATCAAATTAAATTCCTAACAATATTTTCTCTAAAAAGATCCTAACAATGTTGAAAATTAAAATCATGAATCTTATAGAACAACATTTCTCAACTTAATTTTATCCAAAAAGAAATTGCTGTGTTGAAAATATTAGAAGTTTGAAAATAGTCTAAGTATGGTCTAAGGGTTATTAATAATTTAATATAGCACACAGAAACTCTCTCTCTCTCTCTCTCTCTCTCTCTCTACACACACATATGTATGTATGTATGCGCGCGCGCGCACACATATATATAACTTGTATCATTCCGGAAGGATTCGAGGCCTAATCCTTCTCGCTCAAATGCAACCTTACGACATCTGAATAAAAGATCCATTCCGTTGAAGTTGATCTACATTATTTCAAGTAACATAAAAAAAAAAATCATGTATTTAAATACTTTTTGCCCATTCATCAAGTAAGCACAAAATGGACAACGGAAAGCAACATATTGCTTAAATCTACATCTGTAACGGTCTCAGTTTTAAACCACCTCAATTGTCATAATCATAAACCTTTACACTTAATTAATCAAATAATATACGAAAATTTCGGCAGCATTTTCTCTAAAATATGCAGTCTACCCCAATACAAAAACTCTAATTTCAGCTAACATCAGCCTACTTATCAATGTACAACATCTTACGTAATATATAATACCATTTTGGGTTGACCTCGTTTACTTGTAAATCCCAGATTCCATCATGTATCTCAAAGTCAATCAAATAAACAATACACGAGAGTGCTCCCCTTGATATAACACGCTAACACAAAACAAACTATAATTTCTACTAGATATGAAAACTACAATCATGTATTATCTCAGGAGAACATCCTTACAGTTTTAAGCTAGTCTTCGCCTTATTGTGACCTGAAAATATCAATCTGAGGTGGGGTGAGCTCAACAGCTCAGCGAGTAAAGTCATTTAAAGCAAATTATGTATGTTAATACTATTATAAATCAAGTATGATGATGTTGAACAAATTCAAGAATAATCTCAATTATATTCCTACTCATGATGTGTAGTACAACTTGATAGTTCATAATTCTTTCTATTATTTGATATTTGTTCTTCACGCTCTTCTGGATGCACGTGTTCTAAATTCCAACATTTGATCTTGTGTTACATAACAACTAACCTAATTGTTCATCTCTTATATTCACCTGATTATTTGTCAATCACATAGCATATTACTTATAGAGTTAGTGATACAATATCATATAACATATTCGTATACTATTTACATTCAGTTTACAACACATTCTGGTGTTATATGTGACACACGATTATACACATATACTTCATATTGTACTGGTATATCATTCACCACCTGTATGGCACACAGATCATAGTTATAACAGTTTAGTCTTTTTAATTATTTATCTCCTTCACTTACGTACGATACTTATCCACATATTTTTAGATATTATACATATTTCAATTACTTTAAATTACTCTCAGTTTTTACTGGGTTTGTTTTATATACACAGCACATCGTATTCTTGATTATTATCTACCACACATGATGGTACACAAACAGATGACCAGGTATAAATTCACACATTTGGTGATACACCGATCATCCAATAACGCTATTAGATATCAACTAATATATTTGGTGATACATTGATTACCCAAATATATTACTGGATATAAATCAACAAGCTAGTGATATACCGATCATCTAATCACGTTACTGGATATAATCAACAAAATGGTGATATACCGATCATTCAATCACATTACTGGATATAATCAACAAAGTGGTGATATACCGATGACCTAGTCACATTACTGGATATAAACAACAAAGTGGTGATATACCGATGACCTAGTCACATTACTGGATATAAATCAATAAACCGGTGATATACTAATCACCTAATCACATTACTGGATACAATCAATAAAATAATGATATACCGATCACCTAATCACATTACTGGACATAAATCAACAAATCGATGATATACCAATCACCTAATCACATTACTAGATATAAATCAATAACGGGTGATATCGATCATTCAATTATACACAATACCACAACTAATGACGCACACACAAACTTGGATTTATGCACATATATATGAAATTCTTGATTTATCACATATAATCAAAATCATGATAAATTGGCACCGTCTTCGCACCTTCTGGTTACACCCGGCCCCTTCCTTCGATAATATATTTTGCATCATCTTCGCACCCACTGGTTACACCCAGTCCTTCCACTGATAATATATTTTGCCATGTCTTCGCACCCACTGGTTACACCTGCTCCCTTCATGCGATAAATGACATGCATGCATACAGTTACACATCAATATGTATAAATAAGTATTACATAAACCAATTATCATATATTTTTGTATGCACATTCATTATCACAAACACTTTCATATCCATACCGATATGTTACACACAGTTAAGTTCATATAATTTCACTTCTTAGTTCGTTATCATAGTTTTCAGGATTTCTTATAGTATCAAACGGATACCAAGCACCCATAATGTGTATGACTTAATAGTCATAGATTTTACCGGTTCAGTTCTGGGTTATAACACCAGTATTCGATTTTCTTAATCATATTACTTATTCACCTCTTATTAATTAATAAGTATCAAAAATTCATTATTACAATTATGATCGAACATGAAAATTCCATTTTAAACGATCTAGTTAATGACTTTACTCTCTACTGTATGTAGGTTAAGTTATTGAGATTAAACTTTTTAAGTCACATGAGTTCACTCACACCACCGGTAATCAGATGTTCGATTTGAACAAGTGATCATCTTAGATTCATCACTCGTATTTATGATCATAAGAATAGATAATTTATCATGATTTATGAACAAGAATACGCATATATATATATATATATATATATATATATATATATATATATATATATATATATATATATATATATATATATATATATATATATATATATATATATATATATAATATTTCAAGTGAATACTATAACTCATGATTCAATCTATTACTATATAAGAAGTTTTATATTCATATTTATGCTAGCCCGTTACTGTGTACCATTAACTTTCATCAATTTTAAATTAAAGATTTATTAACCAAATCTCGGTGCCTAACCAATCGGTCCATTACTGTCCACATTAAATTTATAGTTTTCTCACACATACGGAATATTCAGCTCATTCACTCAAACACACACCTAAATTCATACATGCTATCCATACATATTCGTATATAGTATGCGTTTATCAATCTAAACTTTTATATACATCCATATGCATACATCCACATGGGTATAAATGACATATCTACACACATATATCTCAATAATTACTCTTATTAGCAGCAATATTAGCTAGTAGCATCCAATTATCTTCATGATCAATAACTTGAAATTATATCAAAATCAATATAGTCATAGTAGATTAACATGTAATTATCAACATGGCTTTGATTAACATGGATTATTTCATGATCAGTATCCACTTATATGTGTTGCTGGTATATAATACATGTGACACTGTATATGAAAAACTTAACTCGTTGTTTTTTGGTTGTTATTTATAATACTCATGCCTCAATTATGATTGCTAGTTTCCCTCAATTATTAGTTTAGATTTACAATTACTGAATAACATAATCAGTCCTGATTCCGTCAAAATTAGTCATATCAACAAATACTTAACAGTAATTCAACAATTATGCTATTTATATCATACTATATTCATTACATTTATTTCGATAAATAGAGATTCTTATATCACAGTTTTCTTCAATTATCCAGAGATTAATTTCGATTTTATTTACTTGATTCAGTTTTGGTATTAACTCTGGATTCTGTGTATACCAGTATCAACACAACTGGCTCTATAATTCCCGACTTCATGGTTAATGATACCTCAAGTGATCATTATCTTATCTAATTTCATTCATCTCTTATTAATTACTAGTATACACGATATATTATCGATTCTTATTTCCGTCACTGTTTAGTCTACTCGTCAGGTACAACAGGTATTAACCACCCATTACCCAATCACAAATTATAGTTGCTAGCTTGGACCACAATATTAATTATACAATAATATTATAAATATATTTCTATTAGTCACGATCAATACTATTGGACCAAAACTTTAAAATAAAACCAGGATGACTCCACTCACCGTTGCCATGTTTATTGGTCTTCTTACCACTGGACATCATCAGGGGTGCGAAACGGGCCGGGTCAAGCCCACACCCGCCCCCAAAATTCGGAAAGCCCGGCCTGGCCCGGCCCGGCCCGGCTGGGCGGCCCTGGTCGGCCCGGGTTTTTTAAAAACCCTTTAAAAATTTAATTAAATTCAAAAAAAATGAAAAAATTCTAAAAAATTCACACAATTTTTGACAAAATTGATACAAATTATAAAATACAAATGTAAATTTTTTTTTATTAATAATCTAATAGAATGAATAAATTGATACAAATACAAATGAATAATATAAATAAAAAGATAAAATTACAAATGTAGTATTTAGATTGAAATTGAAGTTTAAATTGATAAAAACTACAAATACAAAAGATTTTCATTTGTTCACTCATCTTCTGAAGAGTCTTCAATGATTTTATTTACTGTTTTATTCTAGCTTCTCCCGCATCGAGCCAATCCTTACCGCAGATGCTCATCTCAATGGCTTCTGATGCCAGACGATTTCTCGTATCGGTCAACACTCATCCAACTGTACTAAAAGCAGATTCTAAAAAGTTATTCAGCCTTAATTAAATATTTAGGTAGATTAGTTTTATCTCTTTGACGATCATAACTAAAAGTGTTAGTGTGCCACCAAAAATAGAAATTTGTATTTGTCGTGGTTGATTCTTGGGATGTTTTGCCCTAATGTGCCTAGTTTGTGTCGATTCCACTATTTTTAGGAAAAGCACAAGAAACATAAGGACAAACCTTACATACAGCTTTCCTAACTCAATTAATAGTTTTTTTTAAAAAAATTCAAACCTTAGATTTTTTCTCTGCCATGGAAGTTGCTACTTCAGTAGTAGAAGTAGAAGGTGGATTAGTAGAAGGTGGCTCAGAAGAAACAATAAATTTGTGGATGGTCTTCCGGTTATGTAATGGAAGTATTAGAGTGTCGGGTAAAGGCAAATGCAAATCGTACCATTCTTGACTAGTCAAATTTAAATTACGATTATACCATAAAGAAGAGGGATTGCTAGAGATTGTTGATGAAGAGTGTGCGTCTATTTTAAACTAAAATTGACAATAATATAAATATTGAAATGTGAAGGAGCTTGAGAGAGCTTGAGCACTTGAGGAGAGGTTGAAGGAGCTTGAGCACACTTGTGGAGAGGCTGAGAGAGCTTGAGCATTTGAGAAACTTGAGGGAGCCACTTGAGAAATTTGAGGAAGCTTGAGCACTTGAGAGAGCTTGAGAGAGCTTGAGAACTTGAGAAGTTGAGAAAACTTGAGAACTTGAGAATTTAAGAGATTTTTAGATAATTTTAGAGATTTTTTTGGTGATAAAATAAAGTGAGAAAGAGTGAGTATTTATAGAGGGGAAGGGGTAGTTAAATTGTATTTTTTTGTAAAAAAATAATTCTGGCCAATATTTCCATTGGGGTTTGTAAAAAATTTCAAAACTGCCCCACGGCTATATTATTGGCCAATAATCCCGCTTGGGGGTCTGTAAAAAAAATACATTCTCCCCAAAAATTGGGCACAATGGCTAGATTTATAGCCATTGGGCCCAGGCCCGGGAGTGGCCCGGGTGAGGCCCGGCCCGGCCGTGGGCCAGGGTTTCCAAACTGGGGCACGCCTCGGGTTTGGGAGCAGGCCCGGGCCGGGTCCATGCGGGTCCCTTGGGGCGATGCAGCCCATTCGAAACCCTAAACTTCATATACCAACATCGTGATGCGTAGCTCTCGTCTTCATGAATCCAAAGACTCCAGAATCATGCGAATCAGAGTCTGGATGACCGGGATATCGCCTGAATACCCACGAAATATAGAACGGGGTTAGATACATAATAATTGAAAACTTTCAGGGGGCTATTGGAAATTTTTCAGGGCCCAAAATGTAATTATTTAAATTACCAAAGGCTTAACTGAAATTTACCTCATCTTATGAAGTGGGTCGGGTTTATAACGTGTTCGGGTCGGGTTAACTCCAAAATCCAAACCCTCTCTCTTCCTCCTTCTCCAAAGCAGCAGCAGCACTGTTGCTGCTGCTGCCCCCACGCGCCGCCCGACCTGTGGTCATTGCCACCGCCTCACGGCTGTCGGCGTCAGAGAGAAAGCAAGTACAAGAGAGAGAAGAGAAGGGGAATGGGTTGCCGTAGCACCCTCCCCCGCTTCTTAGCATCATTGGCGGCGTCGCAGCGTCGCCAGCGGCTGCTGGCCAGACGAAGATCCAAGAGAGAGTGAGGGAGAGGGGGGAGAAAGAGAGAGAGGGGGAGGGAGAAAGAGAGAGTGAGGGGGTGCCAACTCCCCTCCTTCCATTGCCTTGCCTGCGCCCATCTCAGCACCTCCACCGGCCTCCCCTGGCCGGCCGTCGACCATTGGGCTAGAGAGAGAAAAAGAGATAGAGAGGGGGAGAGTGAAATTCAGAGAAAGGGAGGGAATGAAAGAGAGAGAAATGAAGAGATGAAATCTCTTCCTCTCTTTTTAAATCACCCTATATCAGCTCATTCTCTCACCTACTCCCCATACCACCTCCTACATGACCCCCATCCCTCTATAATTTAATTTAATTTATTAATATTATATTTATTTTTATTTTTCCTTTTTCTTTCTTCATCTCTCCATTTAAATAAATATTAATACAATAAGAATTTAAATATCAATACTTGGTATGTATACAAGTAAATTATGAAATAAATATATTCATATATTTTCACATATTTTCCATACATCGTTACTCAAATGAAATTTATAATCCAGTATTATACTGATTATCGGTTCTCGTTACCGGTATATTCCAAAATTCAGAAATATAAAAATAAATCAAGATTTAAAATATTTGAGTATTACACGTGCACTTATATATCAGTGTACAATCATATATAGACATTAGTATTTCTCATACCACAAGATCCTATATAATTTATTAAAATTTTATTCAACTCAAGATTTCTTTAAATAAATTACTGAAATTCATTTAACATAGAAACAAATAATTTAATAATCATAAAAATTTTTTAAAATATCTATAGCACCCCGTTCCCGGGATACGTACCTAGATACGTGTCCTTATTTTTTTTGATCGTATTGTTCAATTTTCTTCTAGTATTTGTTTTTAATTTGTGATTGCTCATGTTATTTGGTATCGGATCTGGATTCTCAGTCTTAGAGTACCCCTGACATGGACCGGGAACCCGATACCGGCATACCGTCCGATTTGACCTTTCTGCTAGTCTGATTTGACCAATTTAATTTTAAACACTATTTTTCAATATTTTAGATTTTTCATGATTTTCTAGAATTTTCAAAATTTTTCTGCAAATTCTCCAAAACCGGTGTCAGTCGGCATCGCTGACCGATTCTCGGATTTTTAGTATTCTGGAATTGAATTTAAGAAACGGCTTTCACATTACATTTTAGAATTTTATTTTCTATCTAAATACATGTTTGGAATTTTTTTAAATTTATCAAAATTTGACCGATTCTGGTGTCGGCCGATATCGCCAGAAGATTTCAGGATTTTTAATTTGAAAACTAAATTGAATTTCTCGAATCCGATTTCACCGCGCATATTAAAATAATATTTACTATTTAAGAATTTTTCATAACATTTCTGAAACAGTCAAATTTTGCCCTATTAAAATAATAATATTATTTACCGTTCTTTTCTTTTCTTGCTTTTTCCTTCTCCGCTCCCCTACTTTATACTTCCAGAATATTCTATTAATTTAATTATTTAATAATATATTTATTTTTTATTTTTTATACTATTTCTTTTCTTTCCCTTTATTTTTCCATTTTTCTTTCTTTTTCTTTCTTTTCTTTTCTTCCCCTTACCTTCCTCATGCCCTGCTCCCCTTTCCTGCAGCCGCCTGCAGTAGCAGCAGGGGGCATGATGGGCTGCAACAGCAGCCCATCCCTCTCCCCATCCCCTCTCATTTTCCCCCTCACTTCTTCTCTTTATAAATTTTCGTTCCCTTCTCCCCTTCTCATTCCTTATCTTCCCTATTTCAATTCTCCAACTCTAACAACTTCACCAACACTCCTACATCATCACCGTCGCCTCCACCATCGGAGCCGTTGCCGCCCCTAGCCGTCGGCCACCCCCTCCCCTCCCCACTTCCTTCTCCACTTCCATCACCCCCAAACACCACTCCTCCTTCTTCAATTTCATCCAAACTCATCACCATAACTTCATCTTCTTCTCCAAAATTCTCCACCAAACCACCTCCTCCTCTACTTTTCACCCCTCAATCATCATCTCCTCCTCCTCTTCCAACTCCCCACCACCTCCAATAACCACCACAACCACCATAACTACCACCACAACTACCACCACAACCAACTACCACCCCCCCCCACCAATAACAACACATACCAACACCCCCCCACCTCTCTCTCTCCCGGGCTAGGCGCGCGGCCCCCACCTTCGGCGGTGGCGCCGCCGCCCCAGGGCCGCCTGCCATTCCCCTTCCTCCTCCTTGCTTTCTTTCTTTCCTTTCTTTCTTTCTTTCCCCCTTTCCATAAATACCTCTTTATATTTAATTCCCCTAAATACCCTCCCCTTCATCCCCTAACTACTTCTCCATAATTTCCATCATTCCCCTCATATTTAATTCCTTATGTTTTCCCTCTTTTTAACATACCCTACACACTCTCTCCCCCCTTCCTATAACTCTCTCTCCTCTTCTCTTCTCTCACATTCTCTCTCTAATATATATATATAGGCTAGTAGCTTGCTCGTACGTGTTCTTAGACTTCTCTGATTTTTCTCAGTATTTTCGTTCCGGTATTAGGCGAGTACATTTCTTGTGTTATTTCATGCTTTATTACCATCGTTACATGCCTAATACTTATTATCTTGCTTTTAATACATGATGTCTCATTATGTGACTTGGTATATGATATACGAGTGATTTCTAAAAATAGCATGTTTATACATACCTGTCAGCCGTTATTATAAATTGTTGAATCGGTATTATACTGGGTATGCCTAGATCTGCTCCCGCTTCACTCGGCTTCGCATGGCTAATTAATAGATTAAATTATTATTGTTATAAATATGATTGTGAAGAGTTTGAAATATTTATTTATACTGTTCCCCTGTACCATGTTACATGACCAGATGATTACTTGACATTTGATGCTTACATGATCCGGACACCGGCACTGATATGTTCACACTTGACACCTGATCCACGACACTTAATGTCTGACACCGCTTAACATGTTATCACTTAACACCTGATACCTGACAATTGACATATGTTATCACCTGGTACTAGTACATTTGACCCGATATTGTGGCACCTGACTGGATACTATTACACCGGACACCTATATTTCTTTGCAAATTCATGATTATCACTTTTACAGGGACTTGACATGATTATTATATTGTTATCAGATATTTGGTACTCCTGAACTCCTGTGCTCATGTATACTTGAACCCCTGAAAAAGGAGACTCCTGATACTATACTCATGTTATCCCCGTAATAGGATAACCCTGAATATAGGACTACTGTGAATACCATGTGGACATTATAACTAAACAAATTGTAACAATTAGACAACTTACACCAGGATGGGGAAAACTGATGAGTACTGATATAGTCTCCATATTTATGATGGTCTTATAGTGTCGCTGATAGGAGTGCGCAGCGAATCCTTTTGTGGTGGTCCGAGCGCAGCAGAAGCTTGGATGTCGCCGTAGCCCTTCCTCCCAGCTCTTCTTCTGATTGGTTCTTGAGACCCCTCTTGCTGTATCGTGAGCACCTCTCAGCTTTTGTTATGTATATCTCTCTGTATTATGTACTTTTGTATTTTCTGATTTTATAATATTCTTATAATATTGTATCACTCTCTGTGATAACCATGTACTTGTACCTTTCTTTTGGAATGTATATTACCACTGTGTTTCCGCCTCTGATTCTTACTTGTACTGATGCTTAGCGTATATACGTGAGGGTATTTCCGACCTGCGTATATACGTCGCAGTAACGTCTCCGTACCCGCTGGATCGGGATGTCACAGAGTGGTATCAGAGCCTAAGCTCTCACATCTTCAGTACAACCAATCGATAGATTAATGTGATATTAATTTGTAATTAGAACACATGAATCTTGAATATACATTTCAATCGCAAGTGCGGTGTTATCTATCCCTTCCTCGCAATCTTTTCCTTGAATCCTGAGACCCTTCGATCTTTTCAACTTCTTCCCGTCATCTCTTCAACCAACTCAAATATGTGTCCTGAGTCGGAAATCTTTCTTATCATTCATACTTTATCATATTATCATCGTTGACCCAAATCTCTTCCATGTTCATCTCCTTTCTCATAGAAATTTCGAGGACAAAATTTTTGTTAGGTGGGTAAATTATAGCACCCCGTTCCCGGGATACGTACCCAGATACGTGTCCTGATTTTTTTTGACCATATTTTTTAATTTTCTTCTAGTATTTTATTTTAATTTGTGATTGCTCATGTTATTTGGTATCGGATCTGAATTCTCAGTCTTAGAGTTAGCCCTGACTTGAACTGGGAACCCGATATCAGCATACCGCCCGATTTGACCTTTCTGGTAATCTGATTTGACCGATTTCAATTTCAAATACTGTTTTTCAATATTTTAGATTTTCATGATTTTCTAGAATTTTTCAGAATTTTTCTGCAAAATCTTTAAAATCGAGACCGATTCTCGGATTTTTTTTTTTCAAATGGAATTGATCGATTCTGGAATTTTTAGATCTCAAGTGGAATTGAATTTTCAGAAACGGCTTTCACGTTACTTCTTAGAATTTTATTTTCTATTTAAATATATTTTTTGAGATTTTTCTAAATTTATCAAAATTTGACCGATTTGGGCATCGGCCGGTATCGCCGGAAGATTCTAAGATTTTTAATTTAAAAACTAAATTGAATTTCTCAAATCTGATTTCACTAGGCATCTTAAAATAATATTTACTATTTTTGAAAATTTTTTGGAACATTTCTGAAACTGTAAAATTTTGCCCTATTAAAATAATAATATTATTTACCGTTCTTTTCTTTTCTTACTTTTTCTTCTCCACTCCCCTACTTTATACTTTCAGAATATTCTATTAATTTAATTATTTAATAATATATTTATTTATTATTTTTTATACTATTTCTTTTCTTTCCCTTTATTTTTTCCATTTTTCTTTCTTTTTCTTTCTTTTCTTTTCTTCCCCCTTACCTTCCCCATGCCCTGCTCCCCTTTCCTGTAGCCGCCTGCAGCAGCAACAGGGGCATGA